>JAODAL010010320.1:0-105797 GCA_025379985.1 Phyllomedusa bahiana
AGAGGACTCCCGCACCCCTCCACCCCCCCCCCAAACCTAGCCCCCCCCCCTCACCCACCAACCCAAAAATGATCCCAACCTCAAGGGTCATAACAAAATACCCCCGGACCACCCTCTAAAACGTACTCCCCCCAACCACCAAACCCCCCAAACGTATCCCCCAACCTCACCGGGTTCCCCTATGCCCCAACCTCCCAACGGTCATACCCCCTTTTCCCCGAACCATAAAATTTCCCAAAAATCTGCCCCGGCACTACACCCGTCTCCCGCTCTATAATTTTTAACGTCAAAAATACCCAGCAAAAAAATTCTAACATAATTCCCCACGACCTAGTACAATAACCTCCTACCCGTCACCATCCATACACTCTAAACGGTCCTACCCGCACCGATCCATACCTCTAGCGTCCTACCCTACCGACATAACACCTTTAAGCGGTCCTACCCCCCTCACCGATCCTAACACTCTAAGCGTCCACCCTCACCGATCCTATACACTAAAAATAAAACGCTTTTCCCACCCGTCCCCGACCTATACAACTCAAGGCGGGTCCCACCCGTACCCATCCATACACTCTAAAACGTCCTACCCGTCCCACCGAACCCCTATGCACTCCCAACGGTCCCCCTAACCCGACACCGATCCTATGCAAACTCTAAGCGGTCACCCCACCCTCCCCCCGATCCTATACACTCTAAGCGGTCACTACCCGTCACCGATCCTATACACTCTAAGCAGTCACTACCCGGCACCCGCCACACACACTCTAACCAGTCACTAGCCCCCATACTCTGTTGATGATCTGACCAGTGATGAATGGACACTGTGCAACATCACATGACGTCACGTACAGTGATGGCCATGCAGGTGACACACAGCCTGCTGGGAGCTGTAGTCCCCGGCCGCACAGTAGAGGGGTCAGCAGTCTCCGCCCCGCTCTGACCTGTCCAGCCGCCCCTATCGCGACAGAGGTCACACACGTGACAGGGGACATCCCCAGACGGGGGCACCACCTGGTCTAGCTGCCTCGCTGGTACGTACACAAGAGACCAGGCGGCCGCCGTCAGGCTGCTGATCACTCCTCTGTCTTCTGAGGAGGCCACTTCGGTGTCTTCCGCCATGCCTGGAGGTCTCCGTCCGCTCCGCTTTAAGCTCCCTGTAATCCCCGCCGTCCCCGGCTCAGCTGCGGTTTGTTGTGAGAATGTTGGCTTGGCCCCTTTCCGCGTCACCGCTCCCTGACACAGTCCACGGGGCGTGGAGGCCTGGTCACGTGACGGGCCCCAGCCGCCCTGATTGATGTGGGCAGGTTGTTTACGCGAGGAGTCACTGGGTGAGAGAGTACATGGGCGGCGTCACCGAGCGGCCGGCGTACACCATGTAGTCCTGGAGTAGAGTGTGGCAGGCTGCGCGCTACGTGGGGCGTATGCTGAGTGCGGGATCTACACAGTCCAATGGCTGTACCCGCCACCACATTACATGAAGGAGCCCTGCTGCCTGTTACAGCACTAACCGAGGAGCAGCCCCTGCAGACATGGCATGCTGTTATACTGCACATGCCTCTTGGTTTCTGCCTCTATTCAAGGTGCCCACACCTAGGCTTGTATCACAGCGATGCCTGATGACATGACGGGACTGCGGAGACTCCCTCACCTCATTGTAGGTGAGCGTAACACATGAGCCCCACAACGCGATGGGCCCCCCCATATAAAGAACTACAAGAGCAAAATACCACCATACCGAGCAAACCAGTATACAAGACCACTATTATACTGCTACCGACCAAACCCATTTTTTTCAAACCACATTATACTGCTTTCCGACCAAAACCCGTAAAACAAAAACCACAAATTTTCCCCTACCAGCAAACCCCTATTAACAAGACCAAATAAAGGGACTTTCTTTCCCTTCAAACCATAATCAAAACCACTTTTTGTACTGCTAACCGGGGCAAACCTATTCAAAACCCCCCCATTGTACTGCTACCGGCAAACCCCTATACAAACCCACTATTATAAATGCAAACCCACAAACCAGTATACCAAGACCACTATTATACTGCTCCTGACCAAACCAGTATACCAAGACCACTATTGTACTGCTACCGACCAAACCAGTATACAAGACCACTATTGTACTGCTACCGACCAAACCAGTATACAAGACCACTATTATACTGCTACCGACCAAACCAGTATACAAGACCACTATTGTACTGCTACCGACCAAACCAGTATACCAAGACCACTAATTTTACGCTACCCCAAACCAAAATACCCAAAACCCCCTTTTTTACGCTTACCGACCAAAACCCCGTAAAAACAAACCACTATTTTTCTGCACCAAAAAACCATATACAAAGCCCCTAATTTTTACTGCTACCGAGCAAAAAAGTAACAAACCACTATTATACTGCAAAAAGAGCAAACCCATATACAAGACCACTATTATACTGCTACCGACCAAACCAGTATACCAAGACCACTATTATACTGCTACCTTTTTTTTAAACCAAACCATAAATCTTCTGACCAAACAGTAAAACCCAAAACCACTATTTTTCGCAACGGGGCCAAACCATAACCCCAAAACCATATTTTTACTGTACCGACCAAACCCGTATACAAGACCCTATTTCTGAAACCGACCAACCAGATACAAGACCCCTATTTTTCGCTACCGACCAAACCCGTAACCCAAACCACATTGTACCTCCCGACCAAACCAGTTACAAACCATATTACTGGAAAGACCAAAACCCTATACCCAAAACCATTTTACTGACCCAAACCTAACAAGCCACATTTACGCTACCGACCAAACCCTTTACCAGACCCGTATTAACTGCGACTGACCAAAACCTAAAACCAAACCCATTATATGTACCCCACCAAAACCTTTTCCCAAAACCACTATTATACTGCTACCGACCAAACCAGTATACCAAGACCCGTATAAAACTGACCCCACCAAACCATATACCCAAACCACTTTATTTCCTACCCGACCAAACCAGTAACCCAAAACCATATTATACTGCACCGACCAAACCATATAACCAACCAAATTTTTATAGGTACCCCACCAAACCAATACCAAGACCCCCATTGTACTGCACCGCCAAACCGAAAACCCAAAACATTTTACTGTACCGACCAAACCTTTTACAAACCAATTTTTACTGCTAAAACCGGCCAAAACAAACCAGTATACAAAACCCTTTAACTGCCCGACCAAAACCCGTAACCAAAACCCTAAAACGCAACACCAAACCAGTATACCCGACCCTATTAACTGCGACTGACCAAACCAGTATACAAGACCACTATTGTACTGCTACCGACCAAACCAGTATACAAGACCACTATTATACTGCTACCGACCAAACCCTAACCCAAACCCACTAATTTTCTCTACCGCCAAACCAATACAAACCACATTTTAAAGCTACCGACCAAACCAGTAACAAACCCCTATTTAATGCTACCCGGGCCAAACCAGTATACCCAAAACATATTTACTGTAAACCCCCAAACCATAACAAGACCCCAGTAGTTTCCGACCAAACCAGTATACAAGACCAATATTGTACTGCTACCGACCTAACCAGTATACAAGACCCCTTTTTAATGCACCGACCAAAAACCAGTAACAAACCCCTATTATACGTACCCACAAACCATATACAAAACCACTATATACTGCTACGACCAAACCCTATACAAACCACTTTTATACGCTTCCACCAAACCAGTATACCCGAACCCCCCTATTATACGCACCGACAAACCCGTATACAAGCCATATTTACTGTACCGACCCCAAACCCAAAACAAGACCAAATTTACTGCTACCGACCAAACCAGTATACAAGACCACTATTGTACTGCTACCGACCAAACCAGTATACAAACCAATTTACTGCTTTTTTTACCAAACCAGTATCAAGACCACTATTTAAATGCCCAAAACCCAAACCATATCAAACCCCTATTATCCTTCCGACCCAAACCCGTATACAAGACCACTATAAACTGCTCCGCCAAACCGATCAAGACCAAATATTTATGTACCCGACAAACCAGTATACAAACCACTATTATATCTACGACCAAACCAGATACAAGACCCACTTTTATTCCTACCACCAAAACCCGATACAAACCATATTAACTGACCGACCAAACCAGTATACAAACCACATTATACTGTACCACAAACCGTATACAAACCCCTATTATCGCTATCACCAAACCAGTTACAAGACCCTTATACTGCTACCGACCAAACCAGTAACAAAAAACCCCTATTATACTGCCCGACAAACCAGATACCCAAAACCCCTATTACTCTACCGCCCAAAACCCGATACAGACCATTTTTACGTAGACCAAAACCGTATAAGACCATATTAACTGTCCCCCACCAAACCGTATACAAGCCCCCTATTATACGCTTGACCAAACCCAAAAAAACCCCTATTTTACGTCCGACCAAACCCTATACAAACCAAATTTTTCTACTGTCCACCAAACCAGTATACAAGACCACTAATTATATTTTTCCGACCAACCAGTAAACAAGACCCCTAATTTTTACTGTTAAACCGACAAACCATATACAAGCCAAATATTATACTGTACCGCCAAACCATATACAAACCACAATTTCTGTAATGACAAAACCCGTATAAAACCAAAATTAAGTAACCCCAAACCAGTTACAAGACCACTATTTAATCACCGACCAAACCAGAACAAGACCACTATTAACTGACTGACCAAAACCCTATACCAAGACACATTTTGCTACCGACCAAACCCTATAAAACCCGACCAATTTACCTTCAAACCAACCAGATACAAACCCCTATTTACTGCACGACCAAAAACCCTTTTACCAAAACCACTATTATACTGCTACCGACCAAACCAGTATACAAGACCACTATTTATGCCCCCACCAAACCCTATACCCAAAAGCACTATTTGGGGAAGAACCGGACCAAAACAGATACCAAGACCACTATAAAAAGCTCCAACCAAACCATATACCCAAACCACTATTAACTGTCCCCCCAAACCCTTAAAACCCAAAACCCGTTTATACGGCACCGGGCCAAAACCAGTATACCAAGACCACTACTTTAATTGACCGCCAAACCGTATACCAAACCCTATTATCTGCTACCGACCAAAACCCGTATACCAAACCACATTTGCTGCACCAACAAACCAGTATACCAAAAACAACTATTTAACTGCTAAAAAACCAAACCAGTATTCCAAACACTATTATCTGCTAAAACCAAACCAGTATACCGAGCACTATTTTCAAGTTACCCAACCCAAAAACCAAATACCCAAACCCTATTTCATACGCACCGACCAAACCATTAGCAAAACCAAAAGTATCATACTGGTAATGTATCATTCTGTTACCGACCAAACCAGTATACAAGTTTTACCAAAAACCCTTAACCCAAAAATTTTTTTAATTTTTTTTAACCAACCAAAACCCCCACATTTTTATTTTCAAATTTTTTTCCAAAATTTTTTTTTTTTTCCCCCTTAAAACCTTTTTAAAAACCCCATTTCATTCCAAAACCCTTTTTCAAAAAACCCCTTTTAATTAAAAAATTTTTAACCCAAACCCTTTTTCATTTTGATTTTTTTCCCAAAAAATTTTTTTTCCCCAAAAAATCACCAAAAATTTTTTTTAAAATGCACCAACCAAACCCCTTTTTTTTTTTAACCATTTTTATTTTTTAAAAATTTTTTAAACCAAAACCATATTAATTTTTCACCCACCCAAACCCTATTTTCCAAACCATTTTTTTTTTTATTTTCCAAATTTTTTACCCCCAAAAAATTTTTTTTTTCTAAAAACCCATTTTTTTCCAAATTTTATATTTCCCAAAACCTTAAAAAATTTTTTTAAAATTTTTTTTTTTTAACCAACCAAAATTTAAACCCTTTTTTTTTTTTTTTTTTTAAACCCCATATAACCCCCAAAAATTTTTTATATTTTTTTTTACCCCTTTTTTCCCAAAAATTTTTTTTTTTTTTACCAAAACCCCTTTTTTTTTATTTTTTCCCCAAACCCCTATTTTTTTTCCAAAACCGGTTTTTTTTTTTAATTTATATTTTTTCTTTTACCCCCAAAAATTTTTAAAATTTTTTTTTTTTTTAAAAAAAAATTTTTAAGACCCCTTTTAATAACCCTTTGGACCAAAAATTTTTTTTTATTACCCAAATTTTTTTTTTTAAAATTTTTTTTTGTTTCAAATTTTTTTTTTTTTTTTAGAAAACCTTTTTTTACCCCAAAACCAAAATTCATTTTTTTTTTTAAAAATTTTTTTTTTTCCCCCTTTTTTTTTATTTTTTTTTTTACCAAATTTTTTTTTCCAAAAAATTTTTTTTTATTCTTTTAAAAAAATTTTTAAAGAAAAATTTTTTTTACCCCCCTTTTTTTTAATTTTTTTCCCAAAACTTTTTTCATATTTTTAATTTTTTAAAAATTTTTTTTTAAAATTTTTTTTTTTTTACCCCAAAAAATTCCAAGCCCTTTTTTTAATTTTTCCTCCCCAAAAATTTTTTTTTTTTAAAACATTTTCAAAATTTTAAAAAAAAAGTTTTTTTAATTTTTTTTTTTAAAAATTTTTTTTTATTATCCCTTAACCACCCCGTTTTTTTTAACCCAAAAATTTTTTTTTTTTTTTTTTTTAACCCAACAATTTTCCAAAAATTTTTTTTTCTGGTAAAGTATCATTCTTTTAACCCAAGCCAAACCCCGTTTACTAAGACCAAAAGTAAAATCGTTACCGCCTAAAAACCCGTATAACCAAACCCAAATTAAACCTACGCTACCGACCAAACCAGTATACCAAGACCACTATTATCATACTGGTAATGTATCATTCTGTTACCGGGGGCCCAAACCCGTATACAAGACCCCTATTACATATGGGAAAGGGGCAAACCCGTTAAAACAAAACCACTTTTAAACATAAACCCTTAAACCCCCCCAAAAACCCGTATTTCCAACCAAACCCTTTTCACAATATTTGCTATAAAAAAAAAGCAAATATTAATTTAAACCCTTTTGTTTCCAAAACCAAACCCGTAAAACCAGACCCAAAGTATCATACTGTTTTCTGACTAAACCCCTATACCCAAAACCACATTTTACTGCGACCAACAAACCAATTTTACCAAGCCCTATTTTCATAAATGTTACAAACCAAATCAGTATAACCAAAAATCAAATATTTACCCCCAAAACCCAAACCCAACCCCAAAAGTATCATACTGGTTATGACCAAACCAGTATACCAAGCCCACAAGTATCATACTGTTACCGACCAAACCTTTTAACCCAAAACCATATTAAAATACTGTTAAACCCTCCAAACCAGATACCCAAAACCACATTAACATTTCTGTTACCCGCCCAAAACCAGTATAAACCCAAAAACAGTATTATCACAACCCGGGCCCGACCAAAACCCCGTAAACCAAGACCACTATTATACTGCTACCCCCCGGGCCAAAACCCCTAACCAAGACCCCAAAAATTTAATGCACCGACCAAAACCCCCAAACCCAAAACCAGTATTAAAACAGCTACCGACCAAACCGATTACCAAAAAACCAAATATTATCATACCCGGGTTCCGATCAAACCCCTTTTACCAAAAAGCACTATTTTACTGCTTCACCCCAAAACCATTTCCCCAAAACCCCATTATCATACTGGGAATGTAACATTCGTTATCGACCCCAAACCCGGACCAAGAAACCCCTATTACATACTGTTAATGGACAAACCAGTATATCAAGACCACTTTTATCATACCATTACCGGGCCCCCAAAACCCGTTTTTCCATGACCATCAATTTTCAAAAATACCCCTATTTAAAAAAACAAAAAATTATCACCATACTGTTATACCAAGACCAAAAGTATCATACTGTTACCGTCCAAACCAGTAAAACCAAGGAAACCCCTATTATCATTTCTGTTTTCCAACCAAACCAGTATACCAAGACCACTATTATACTGCTACCGACCAAACCAGTATACCAAGACCACTATTATCATACTGCTACCGACCAAACCAGTATACCAAGACCACTATTATACTGCTACCGACCAAACCAGTATACCAAGACCACTATTATACTGTTACTGACCAAACCAGTATACCCCAAAAGGGACTTTATCATATGTTACCGACCAAAAAATGTATAAACAAGAACCCCTATTATTATACTGTTTCCCGACCAAACCAGTTTTCACGAAAAACCCTATTAAACCTTTCGGGTTTCCGACCAAAAAACCCGTTTTAACCCAAAACCCTATTTCATACAGGCAAAGGGCAAATCTTTTACCCAAAACCACTGATTTTTTACTGTTACCCGACCAAAACCCGTATAACCCAAAACCACTATTATCCTCTGGTAATGTATCATTCTGTAATCGACCAAACCAGTATATCAAGACCACTATTATACCGTTAAACCCGGGGCCAAATCAGGTTTTCCAAGACCCAACCCTTATCAAAATACCGCTATAAAAATAGAAAAAAAATTTTTCCCCCATACTGTTTTTGAAACCCAAAATGGTTTTTACCAAGACCAATATTACCAATAACAACAAATATACAAAGAGATGTATTATCAATTTAATTTCCACTGTAGCGGTGCGGCCCTGAAAAGCGTAAGCCCCAAGCGCCCCACCGCAGACCCTTTCCGGGGGATGGATCCTCTGTGATCCCCCGCAGGCGAGGGGGTAGCTTGGGGGACCAAAGCCAGGGGGTGGAATCCCAAGGGGGGCCCCCGGTCTTTGCCCCGGGGCCCGCCGCAAACGGGATGGACTTGGCTGCGGGGGCCCCCCGGGCAAATCCCCCCGACGTTTGGGTACCCGCAGTGACAGCCCGGGGGGCAAGACAGGGAAACCAAAAGGGGGTGGAATACAGGGGGGAAAAAGGAAAAAATATACACAGGATACGGGGGGGGTTAAACGTAAAATATTGCACCACAAAGGGTAAGCAGGAAATGGGGCGGGGGAAAACCCCCAACAGGTAAAGAAACCCCCGGGGGAAAACGGGAGGAACCCGGGGGAGCACAACAGGACGGAACACGAAAAAGGTACCAGAACAGACCGACGGCGGGGTGGCCAGGGGGCTCAGATGACAAGAACCACTGGACCAGCATCTCCGGGGGGGTTTAAAGGCTCAACACAACCTGAGATTGGGGAGGGGGCTCAAGTGGGGAAACAGCTGGACAAAAAGCAACAGACGGGAAATTTAAAATTACCCCCGAGCAAGGCAGGAAAAATCCTTTAAAAGGCAGGGGTTCAGAGGGTAAAGAGGAAGTAGACAGAGACAAGTAACCATAAAAGACAGGGAAAATCAGCGCGCGCGCCCCCAAGAGGAAACAGCACACACGGACCCCGGGAAAACAACAGGACAGGGCAGGGGAAGCCGGGAAAGGCACGGGCACTCCAAGGCCCCAAAGGGAGGGAAAAAATTTCTTTCGTACAACCCTTAACCGGAAAAAGGGGGTATCAAAATAAATTTACTGTTTTTTGCACAAAAACCGGTATACTAAGAACACTATTATCAATAATACCACTATTTCAAGGAGGGGAAATTTTCATTATTATCTACTTTTATGCAAAAAAAACCCGTAATTTTAAGGGGCACTTTATCAATAATACCATACTGACTTCTACTCCCAACGGGCCAAACTAGTAAAAAAGAACACTATTATCCATAAAAAACCACTAATTGGGGCAAAAGTCTTTTCAAACCATACTGTTAATGGACAAAACAAGTGCATGAAGGCTAATACTGTCAATAATACTGTCACAAACAAATATTATTGGCATACAGTGGCCATAGAGCTGTAGATACTAGTTGTATACAGGCGCTGCATATAATGGGTTACAATACAGACATCCAGTGACTTATAGGTGACATCTTCTCTGATGAGTCAGATTATTTTATCCATAGAGTACCAAACAATAATAGGACTCCCTCGCACCCCACACAGTAACAGTACCCACAAACAGTAGAAGTGACCTCAGACAAGTATAAGGCCACCTTTTGTGCACCAAGTTTTAGTCTTAATTGTGTCCATAGTGGGTAGCCCCCCAAATAAAGAAGGCAGATAGGCAAACTCTTCCTTAGGTGTAGACCCCAACAAGGCAGGTAGCCTCTTCTCCCAAAAGAAGGCAGACCTCGCCTCTTAGATAAATAGACCCCTATTATGTAGGTAGGTATGTAGGCCCTCCATTAAGTAGATAAGCCTCTCAATACTAAATAGTGCCCCCTTTCTGTAAATTGAAATTTAAAAAATAAAACTCACTTCTCTTCATTCCAATGCTGAGCCGCTGGCTCCTTCAGCTGCTGCCTAGTGCAGGCAACGTGATACAGTGCCCACATCACTTTGCCTGCTTCAAAATGCTCATCCTGGCCTCTTGTAAGCCTGTGGCCTATGAGGGTATGTTCACACGGCTTATTGCGTCACGCATTTCGCAGCGAAATGCGCGCCGCAATTATGGTAATCCATCGCTCTCATAGAGAGCTATGGATTGCGAGTTGTCCCCCTGCGTGTACAATACAATCGTACTGTACGCGTGGGGGGAGAACTGACATGTCAGTTGTTAGCGGCGAATACTATACGAGCCCCCCAATACGCTGTATGAACATAACCTAAGAGTAATTGGAGGAGTGCTGATGGCTCCCTGTTGCACCATAGTTTTCAATTCTATATGTATCCCAAGAACACACATACAGTTGAAAAGCAGCGCAAAGTCTGCCATGCTCAAGGGCCCACCAGGGTTTCCCTTAAGTATACACATGTTGTAGGTCAGTGGTCCCTGATCTGCAGCTCGCAAACCCCTTGTTGTGTGTATCACTATGACATTCCTAACATGATTGCAGACCAATGCTAACCACCATTCAGTGTCAGTTTTGGGTGGTCGAAGGCTATGTTCACACGGGGGAATTTCGGCGCACATTTCGCCACGTATTCGCCCTCTAATACGAGCGAGATGCGCGGCGAAATTACGGTAATCCACAGTTCTCATAGAGAAGTATGGATTACGCCTCCTATCCCCGCTCATACAATACTATCGTACGCGCGGGTGGATATGTGACATGTCAATTACTTGTGGCAAATACGTGCCGCGAGTAATGCATGTCAATAGGGCTGCCGGCCCTCCCCACCCGCATCCCGGGAGTACATGCGTATCAGCGCGACTCCCGGACACCTGGCGTAATTGCGGGGCGTACTGTACGCCCTACAATTACGCCATGTGAACACAGCCTAAGGGTGCACGCCAGTGGCTACGCAATGTTGCTGTTATTGTCTGCATATAGTGGCCGAAATGTGAAAACGCATCCTAATACTAGTATCAAATTGCGCACTGGAATATTTAGCAGCAAATATTTTCTATTTCATGATTTCTTGTTTCCCCTCATTTAACCTGTTACCGAGACAGAGATTTTTGGCCACAACATTTTGATTTTTTTCCTCTCCACCTTCCAAGAGCTAAAATTGGTACCAATGTTTGTGCCCTGTAATAGACTGTTAAATAATAGTGGATTGGAATAAGAAAAAAAACATATTTTGCACCACTGATTGCAATTAAACTAGATTAACATACTTTTTATTATATTTTAAAAAAAAATTAAACTTCTTTTTAAATTTGCTTTGCTTCTCCATTTTCTGAGACTATGCTTTTCTTTAATTTTTTTTCTTCATGGGCGGAGGCATAATTTCTATTGGTACCACTCTGGGGTATGGACAACTTTTGCAGAGGCAAGGTTACCAAAAAAGTGCAATTCGGACATTTTTAAAACTTTTTATATGTTTATTTAATGTCTGAATAAATAAGGGTATTTCAATAACTCGGACTTTTCCGTACATGGCAATACCAATTATGTTTCCATTTAAAAAAAAATATATTTTTAAAACTTTATTCATTTTTTTTTTTTTTTTTTACCTAATGCTTTTTTTATGGTACTTGACCACTGGGAGTGGTAACAGTTGTATATTACACTGAAATCAAAGTGGTAATACTTTACATTACACTGAAATCAAATGTATTATCACATAGTATATAAAAAAACTGCCTTTTACATATACATACTGTATTATACCCTATAACATAACAGCAATAGGGGCCCTCATTAGGCTGATATTTATCGGCACCTCGTGATCATGTGCCGGAGGTGGCACCCACTGTCTAATGGCTTAGATGCCACAGATACGCGGAGCCCTACATTTAGGTCAGACCCACACAACATTGCAGGACATGGGGAGGGAACCGTCCCCAGTCAGCCCATTAATGGCCATGAACGGCCCTCAACCTGGTTAATACCACCATATTGGGGGTGGAATTTACATAGGACCAGAAATGCTTTGGCGTGCCGCATGTTGCGCAGTCCTGATCTAGATGGTGAAAAGCCCGGTATCTCCAATCCGAGCCAGTGTCAAACTTAATAAATAATGGTATATGTCACGGGCGGAGATAGTGGATCCTCTGGACCATCGCAAGCGATGGCGTAAGCCACGCCAGGGAGCGGAATCTAAGTAGGTTCCGGTATTCACCAGAGCCCGCCGCAAAGCGGGATGGACTTGCTGCGGCGGGAGTCTACCAGGTCGCTACCCCTGACGTGACTTGCTTGCGGAGGCAGCCAAGGTGTAGCGTGGTACAAAATTGTCAGGCAGGCTCGTAGTCGGGGACAGGAAGAAGGTCAGGACAGGCGGCAATGGTTCGTAGACGTGGACAAGCAGAAGGTCAGGCCAGGCGGCAAGATTCGTGGTCGAGGAACGGAGAAAACGGTACGGTACACGGTAATCAGAACAAGGCTTAGGAACGCTTTCTCTATAGGCTATTGGCACTAAAGATCCGGCACAAGACTCAGGAAGGAGCAGGCTTAAATAAGGGCAGCGACCGGCAACAGCCAATTAGCGGTGCGCTGGCCCTTTAAATTTCACAGAGCCGGCGTGCGCACGCGCGCCATAGAGAGTGGGTACTGGAGCTGCAGCAGGAGCGCGGCCGGGTAAGTGGGCAGGGACCCGGCCACATTTTCCGCACAGTTTCGACCAGGAGTAATGACACCTATGTGAATGCAGCCCTTTCTGGCCTTGTTTTTGCAGGACAAGCTGTTCTTTCTTTAGGTGTTATTTTCTTTCTAGTAGTAAATAGAAATTCATTTTTATTTTGTGAAACAATGAAGTTATTTGAGTATTTTTTTGTGCTTTACATCGATTATCATCAAAAATTCTATGATGTTATAAATTTACAATACAGTTTGTAGGTCGATTTCTTGGGCTTTATCTTATTTATTAAAGAAAAAAAATAGAGTTTGTGTAAATGGGTTTTTTTCTTTACTGATATTTTTGTCTCTAAATTGGATCAGTCATGAAATATGCTGCCCTATTTACCGTAGTTATATGATCTTGACAGGTCCAAAAATATGGTGTTTAGACTAAAAATAGGAAGAATCCAGCAGACTCGTGAGTTCACCAGTGATTTACAGCTGCTGCTTTTACAGGCAGATACATTATTAGCCATTAATCATTGGAAAGAAGACTGTTTGGAGGCAGGGAGTATGCCGGAGTCATAACAATCAGTATGACAACAATGCTTGTCACATGTCTGAGTGAACCTCCAGCAATCTCCACAATGCAGGTACCTGGTACCAAGTAAATTTAAGATGTGGGGACCGGCTAGTAACCATACTTAGCTCTGTATCTCATAGAGACTTCTGTGTTGGATACAACTGTCAGGGTATCAGGCATGTCAGCATCATGCCCAGCAAGAAACATTGTCCACCACCACTCAGAATTAAAGGGGTTCTCCTTCCCACTATAGACACTTATCACAACCATAGAATAGGTGATAAATATCTGATCACTGAAGGTCTCACCCCGGGGACTACCACTACTAAAGCGGGGGCCCTGAGTGAACTCGACCGCAGCATCTAAATGAGTAGCCATTAGGGCTGTGGACCATAGGTAGCAAGTGCCCTCTGTTAATTACAACTGACACCCGCTGACATCATCCGGGATTGGAGATGACTCCGATCCTGCCTGTTTAACAGTGCAATACTTATATTGCAGAACACTGTACAAGCGATCACCCCACTCCCCCCAACTCTCATAGTTGTAACGATCACATAAAAGAATTTTTTTTTTAATAATAAATATTAAAAGTCAAAAACACCCCTCTTTTGCCGTATTAAAATAATAAAAACAAATTACACATAATTTATATTGATGTGTCCAATCTATTAAAATAGTTAAGTATAACATAATTTTTCCCATACGCGTAAAAAAATAAATAAAAAAAATAAAATTACCAACGGCAAAATGGCATTTTTTGGTGGTTATTTTGCACGCCCCAAAAATTTTTAATAAAAAGTGATTAAAGGGGATTTGCCAAGAGACCATTTAGGTAGGTCTCTCCTTAGTACAGGCAGAATGTCAACAAATCACGCTGAGTCATGAAGCTGCAGGGGAGAGGGGGAGGGGATGAGTGAGGAGTGAGGAATCCAAGGGAGTGTCTCAAAACTTAAGTGAAATAATAAACGGTACAAGAGTGGATTGTCAATACAGCAAGACACAGCCTGATAGACTGCACTGTCAGGAGGAGCCTTATCTGTTAAGATGCTAATGTAATGTAAACAAATCAGGGAGCTGAAAGAGAGAGAGAGACTCACACAGCCAGAGAACAAGCTGCATAAGCTGCTGCTCCTGTGACATGTTCACTGAAATAAGCAAACTATAACTTGTGGATTCTATATACAAAAGAGAACACCTATTCTACACAGCAGCTTGAAAGCTTCTTCATGTTGTCTGTCATCAGATAAAGCAGGTATCTAATAACACTACAACTAGTTTATTCTGTATACAAAAGAAAACATATTGCTACCCCATGCCTTAAAAACTTCTGCAGCTCAGTCTCATCAGATAAGAAGCTCTCTCTGCGCAAGCCCGTCCAGCTCTTGTCAGGCCGTATCTAATAGACTCTTTGAAGTAACCAAGGGCATGTAAGGAAGGCTGTAGCTCTCTCAGACTGCAATTTTTGTAATCACATATATTTAGAAAAGTGATTAAAAACCCATTTGGTAGTATCCCACGTCAACTTTACATCGTGGAAAAACCCCTTTAAAAAGTTGCATGCATCCCAAAACGTTACCAATAAAAACTACACTTCAGCCCTATAAAAGAAAAGTTGTAATAGAAAAGCTATTGGTCACAGAAGATGGCGCTGCAGCGTAGATTTAAAAAATAAAAAAAGTATTTTTAGATGTACCAAAAAGAAATAAAAATTTGCTTTCACTGGAACCGTACTGACGTGAAGAATACAGATTGCATGTCATTTATTCCGAACACTGACACCCATAGAAACAAACACCCCACAAATGTTTTTTTCACATTCCACACCAAAAATACCGTATTTTTCGGACTATAAGGTGCACATAAAAGCCTAAGATTTTCTCAGAAATCGAAAGTGCGCCTAAGGCCATGTTCACACGGCTTAAAATGGGCCGTATTTCGGTCCGTAATTACGCGCCGAAGTGCGCCAATTACGGGCCGAAAACGGCCCATTCATTACGGTAATTCACAGTTCTCATAGAGAACTATGGATTACGTCTCCTCTCCCCGCCCGGCGAAGCCGCCGGACGGGGAGATAATTGACATGTCACTTTCTAGCGGCGTATACGCGCCGCTAGCAGTGATAGTCAATGGGCCGGCGAAGTGCCGGCCCCCTGCTTACTCCCCCGCTCCCGCCCCGCCCCCCCGTCCACACGGCGTAATTGCGGGGCGAAATTACGTCCCGCAATTAAGCCGTGTGAACATAGCCTTATAGTCCGGTGCGCTTTATATATGAATCAATTCTTCACTTTCAGTTTTCAGTTTTCAGTCTTTGTTCAGAACGTATTTACAGCTAATTTAGTGACACTGATTTGTAACTGATTTGCAACTGATTTACAATAGTAAATACGTTCCGAAATCAGTTACAAATCAGTTGCAAATCAGTTGCAAATAAGTGCCACTGGCGCGTATTTCGCGCCGGATTTACAACCCATTCTTTACAGCGGGTGATTCCGTCACGAAATAAGGCACAATAAGTGGCAGGACCATTGTAAATCCGGCCGTATTGAGGCTGCAATCCGCGGCGGCAATACGGCATGAAAAAATGAAGAATGGCCTATATGGCTACCATAGTCAGAAGCGTCACTACGTGCGGTGATACGTACAGCTCTGTGTGCAGAATATCTGTGTTTCAACATTGTCTGTGCATTCAATACCGTACTGTAAATTTTTTATACCCACTACCCGAAAAATGCCTCCTGTTAAGAGACATGCTTATGATGCTTGTGTTGAATAAAGTTTGGCTTTCGCTCTGAACTTTGTTTCATTTAATGCGCCGCGCCTTATAGTCCGGTGCGCCTTATAGTCCGGTGCGCCTTATATATGAACGGCGCTCAATGTTAATGCGCTCAATGTTAATGCGCCTTATAGTCCGGTGCGCCTTATAGTCCGAAAAATACGGTAATTTTTGGGGGTTTTCCAGTATATTTTATGGCATGGTCAATAGTATTATTTAAAGGACTGCAAAATAACAAGCCCTTTTACATCTATGTGGACAGGAACATTTTAAAAAAAGTTCTGGCTCTTGGGAGGCATTTTACATGTGTTTCAGAGGAAGCCCAATAGAGGGCGCTACCAGCATTTTACATGTGTTTAATCTTATAAATCACTTTTTATATGTATTGAATGATATAAAAGCTTTTTTTTTAGTATAGAATGGGTGTTTATAGAAACTATAGAAGTTTTTAATAGTAAATGTATTAATTTTTTAGATAGTTTATTATAGAATGATGAGTGGTTTTAGTATTATACTGAAACCACTCAACATTCAATAATAAACTATTTATCTAAATCATTAATAAATGTATTATTAAAAACTTCTAAAATTTCTATAAACACCCAATCTATACTAAAAAAAATGCTTTTTTATCATTGAATACATATAAAAAGTAATTTATAAGATTAAACACATTTAAAATGCTTTTATAGTGCCCTCTATTAGGCTTCCTCTGAAACACATGTAAAATGCTGTTATAGTGCCCTCTATTAGGTTTCCTCGGAAACACATGTAAAATGCTCTCATAGCGCCCTCTATTAGGCTTCCTCTGAAACACATGTAAAATGCTCTTATAGCGCCCTTTATTAGGCCTCCTCTGAAACACATGGAAAATGCTCTTATAGCGCCCTCTATTAGGATGCCTCTGAAACATGTAAAATGCTCTTATAGCGCCCTCTATTAGGCTTCCTCTGAAACACATGTAAAATGCTGGTAGCTCCCCCTTGTGGGCTTCCTAACGTAGGTCATTAGGTTACTAAAGTTCAAAGACTTCTTCTAGATCAAATGAGACCTCCAGGGGCCGATTTAGTGTACTACACTTCAAATTTTAATCCAATGCGTTTTTCGGCCGCCCTTTTCGTATCAAAAGCGCATCCAAAACGTACCCAAAAGTATGTTGTGCTTTTGGATCCGTTTTTCAGGCTCCAAAAGCGTATCTCATTGTTTCCTATGGGGATTTCACTTGCGTAAAAAACGCAAGTAGAATTGACATGTCAATTCTAAAAACAGATCCGAAAAGCGCATTGAAAAGACGCAAGTAAACACGCATCGGCGATCACTCGTCTGAACGGCGATGTGTGTTTTACATTGAAACCAATGTAAACCGAACTGCACATCGTTAGATAAGTTTTTTGGATCCGTTTTGGGTCCGAAAAACAGATAAAAAAACTGATCTGAAAAATGTTGTGTGAACATACCCTAAAAGGGCTACACAGAATACAGATAGCTTACCACTTATTCTGCTTAATTAACTCCGTTAAAGGGATTTTGCCACGAAGTAAAATTGACGTTGGAAGTTTATAAATTAAATAATAAACGTTTTCACCATTCATTATTATTAAAAATTCTGCACCGTTTTTGTTTTAGCTGCTCCTTTAGTGATCCATTGTTTACAGCTCATCTCCAGGGGATACGACCAGGGCTGAGAGCTTCTCAGTCCTGGTCGCACATGCTCAGACATCACTTCTCTTCTCAGGCAGCTACTGAGTGTTCAAACCCCAGGTGCTGTCATTCTGCTCCTGTCCTCTGAACTCCTTAGTAATTAGTCAAACAGGGCAAATAAATTAAAAAAGAAACCTCAATCAGGTATGTGCATTGATAAAGAGAAATAGAATCCACAGGTTTGGTTCCTGCAGGGATTTGAACCGAGGATCCTTGTGCCTGGAGGCAAAAGTTTTACCTCTGTGCTACAAAGTAGTTATTTACAGATCTACACATGAACAGACCTTTCTTTGACTAAAGAGAAGAAAGGCCTGGTGATGTCACCCTGCTGGGTCACATGATCTGCAAATCACACACGCCCCCTTCTGAGCACACTGAGCTGAAGAGCTGGATGCAGGAGATATGAAATGACATTGTGGCAAAACCCATTTAAGTCCCCTCCCCTTCAAAAAAACAAAAAAAACTTTTTTTTTTCAAGCTTTACTCCACAAAATTTTTTTGGGGCTTCCCAATAAATGATATGATCCACCAAATTGTAGTTTTAAAAACACAATCCGTCCCTCAAAAAACAAGCCCTCATATGCCAATGATGACAGAAAAATAAAACAATGATGACTCTTGGAAGGCAGGGATGAAGAGAAATGGAAACAAAAAAAATAAAATGGTTGGACATTTAGGGGTTAAATTAATTGCATGGTAATTTATATTTATATATGTGTATATATATATCCTCAAACTAACCTAAAAAAATAAAATATGTGTCACTAAAAAAAAATTTAAAAAAAGGTTATGACTGTTTAAATGTACAGCGACAAAGGCCTGGAAATGTAGGTGGTCATTAAAGGGGTTGTCTCACTACATCGATTCATCTTACCTCAGTCCTATTTTCTCAGTTTCATTTTTTAATTCAAGGGCGTGTTTACTGGCTTCTCCTGGCCTGCAGTGACAGGTCTGCAGCTATAGCAACCAGTGCTGGCAGCCTATCATGAGCGATTGAACACGTCTGTAGCTATAGTGATTACACCCCGCAATTACGCCGAGACTACGGGAGCTCGCACTGACTCACGCGATGCAGGGGAGGCGGGGCGGCAGCCCACCTGCCCCAAAGACATTCAGTACCAGCGGCGCATATACGCCGCTAGTGATTCACATGTCAATTATCTCCCCCCGCGGCGTATTGTCCGAGCGGGTAGAGGAGACGTAATCCATAGTTCTCTATGAGAACTGGATTACCGTAATGACTGGGACGTATCTCGCCCCATATTTAGCGCAGTACGGTGCGAAATACGGGGAGAGATACGTCCCAAAATAAGCCGTGTGAACGTAGCCAAAGGCCGTGTTCACACGGCTTATTCCCGACGGATTTGTGCGCCGTATTGAGCTCACAAATCCGCCGTGAATAAGGGGCGGGACGGGGCGGGGCCGGAGCGCGGCGGGGGCACCGCTCCCGGCCCCAAAGACAAAGCATTGTTTACGGCGCGTCCGCGCCGTAAATAATGTGCATGTCACTTTCTCCCCCCGCGGCGGATTCGCCGAGCGGGGAGGAGCGACGGATTCCACTGTTCTCTATGAGAGCAGTGGATTACTGTAATTGCTGCCGCGGATTGGCGCCGTACTGAAGCGCAAATCCGGCGCGCAGTACGGCGCCAATACGCGGCAGAATAAGCCGTGTGAACGAGGCCTTAGAAGGCATACAGCTGTTACTACACATTGTGCAAACCATTTTAGCAGTCTTTATAAAGATTGGCTTAAGAAGTGTCAACCTAGGTCTACTGTACGTGTATTCTTCCTCGCTACTGTGAATTCAGTAGGAACATTATTTCTCTACTGTGATAAGACCATGTGAATTATGACCTTTTTGTTATCCTTGCAATAATAGCGCACTTCCTATAAATTATCTTAATTGGGTGCCAGTCTCCAAATCCTTGCTGCCCCCAGGTTCACAAAGAGTAGATACAGACCATTTGATGAGAGACAGCCCACCAGATGGTGTGGCAGGTGCCCAAAGTCTGGCTATCTTCAACCTTACTTTGCCACACACTTGGTCATTCCAATGCTAATTGGGTACCTGCCACTCCAGCTTAGCACTTGCCACTATTACCTGTTGTGTTCGTGACTTTTGCTTGTTAAAGAACTTTTTAACGCTTTATAGTTCTAAACATTGCTGCTGTATTCTAGGGTATGCTGCTGTTTCTTAATGTATTTTTGCACAATAGTGGCCTCATTACAACTCACTTCAAGACCTATGGCTATACCTATTAGTTATACAGGATGGATGGACTTTGAATTTATCACAATAAATTACACTGACAAGCAAAACGGTAACAATGTTTTGAATTTTTGACTTTCAGGCTTCATATCTCACCATCCACTACAGCTTTAAACGTGAGACTCCCATCATTTTATAGACAATTATCTTGGCTATCTCATAAAGAAATTTGTCTTGCAACTATCTAGCACATGCTTAGTTAGATTCTTGTCATGTAACTGCATTGTTACTGTTTTGCTGAATGGAACCTGAAAGTCAGTAGTTCAAAACATTGTTACCCTTTTGTTTGTCAGTGAACATACAAATAGAATTTCCTCTGGAGTGCTGCGAGAGGCAGAATGAGAGATTCATAGGTCAACATCATGCAAATTATGGTATGACTATGACATTACTGTTTACATAAACCGTGAGTTGTAACGTTACTAAGCTGGCTATTCCTGTATTGCAATATCCCAGTCACATTGTCCCATTACTATGATATCACTGCATATTATTATAATGCTGTAGCTTCACTAACTAGATTATTCTTGTACTGCAGGGGTGTCAAACTCGTTTTCACTGGGGCCACATCAGCCTCACGGCGTACCTTAAAGGGCCAACATAATTTTAGAACTGTGTAAATGGAACTTCGTCTTAACTGTTACATTTGTATAGCCCCCTGTAGCAAGGCAGATCCCCCACATAGCCCCCTGTAGCCAGGCAGATGCCCCACATAGTCCCCTGTAGCCTGGTAAATGTCCCATATAGTCCCCCATAGCCAGGTAGATGCCCCATGTAGTCAGGTAAATGCCCCATATAGTCCCCTGTAGCAAGGTAGATGCCACATATAGTCCCCTGTAGCCAGGTACATACCCCATATAATCCCCTGTAGCCAGGTACATGCCCCATATAGTCATCTTTAGCCTGGTAGATGCCCCATATAGTCCCCTGTAGCCAGGTAGATGCCCCATATAGCCATCCTGTAGCCAGGTAGATGCCCCATATAGCCATCCTGTAGCCAGGTAGATGCCCCATATAGCGCCCAGTAGCAAGATAGATGCCCCATATAGCCCCCCAGTAGCAAGGAAGATGCCCCATATAGCCCCCCAGGTAGATGCCCCCTGCAGCTAATGAATATAAAATAAAAAGATACTTACCTCCTCATGGTCCGTGCAGCGCGGGCAGGTCCAGGAGCTGTTGTACGGTGTAAGCGGTATGACATCATCACGCCGCTTGCGCCGTCACGCAGCTCCCAGGGAACTCCTGGACCGGCAGAGGCTGCTGACCGAGGAGACCCAGCATCGCAGGGGGCGTGAGCAAAGCCATGCATCACGCCCCCTGTGACACCGCATGTATGTACACCGAGCGTTGTACATACAAACGGCAAAGGTAGGAGGGAAACGAGTGTACAGATGCTGACTGACTCTGCGCAGCCTTGGTAAAACGGCTGTGCGGAGTCGCGGGGGGCCATGGGCCTTGTGTTTGACACCCGTGTTGTACTGCGTGTCACGATCTTTAGGTTACCTTGCTCCCCTCTGTCCGCAATTTTCCATTTGATCCTGGAGATTGGAATCCACCTCTGCTCAGACTGCTGTTACTACCCAGCAAGGCGACATTTAACACCTGCCTCTGTGCGTTCTCCCAGGTGTAGCTCTTCAGTTATCAGGCCCAGCTATGTAGCCCTTGCTCTAGCTCCAGTCTGGGCCTGAGTATTGGTGTTGTAATGCTAGGGTCTGCTGTACTACTCTCAAGCCTGCGTGGTCCTGTGATGTCGTGTTCTATGTTGTTGGAGATTCTGTGCTCCTGTTATTGCCTGCCTGGTTCCTGACCTCGACTCGTCTAGTTTCATCTCTGCCTTGCCCTTGGTTTTGATTATTGTGCTTCCCGTCTCTGCTGGAATCCATTTCTCTCGCCTGTATCCCGTCCAGTGTCTGCTGTTTAGTCTGTTGTGCCTTCCATTGTTCCAGTGTCCATTTTTCCTGAAGTCTGCATCTTCTCCAGTGTCTGCCATTCAAGTGTGCTGTTCTTATCGTCACACCTGCAGTTCCTCAGTTGTGCCTCCTGGTCCACGCCTGCAGTTCCTCAGTTGTTCCTCCCGGTCCAAGTCCGCTGTTCTGGTGTCTACAGTCCCACTGTCCTGCTAATACGGAATCTATTGCTTCTGTGAATGTTATTCCAGCATCCTATCTTTGTCCCTGTCCACGGCTGGACAGGTGTCTGCCCTCCATGGTCCCAAGGATCCACTTCCCCTCTTCCATATACGATTCAAGGGCTGTCTTGTATACCATGTATACCATGAAATAAAGCCCTTCAAACGTGATACTGTGACATCACTGTGTGTATTATTTATATGATGTGACATCACTGTGTATTTTTTATATGCCGTGACATCACTGTGTGCATTACTTACATACTGTGACATCTCTGTGAACCATATTTGCATACTGTAACATCACTATGAACATTGTCCCAGTACAGAGATATCGCTGTGCACATTATCATGATCCTGCAGATTCTGGATTATTCTTGTAATGACATTATTGTGTGCATAATTTACATGCTGCGACATTACTATGTGCATTTTGCACATGCTGTGACACTACTGTGTGCATTATGCACATGCTGTGACACTACTGTGTGCATTATGCACATGCTGTGACATTACTGTGTGCGTAATTTACATGTTGTGACATTACTGTGTGCATTATGCACATGTTGTGACATTGCTGTGTGCATAAATTACATGTTGTGACATTACTGTGTGCATTAGAGAAAGCAGGTCCATAGAAGCAACAGAGGAATCAGCCATCCGCTAAATGGGTGGTTCCTACAAAGCCACTTCCTGCTAGCAGGTCAGTTTGTAGATAGCTACAAGCCAGCCTCAGTGAAGGGGAAAACTGCTGGGCTTGCTCAACTCTTCCTCATTCATGTCTGTGGGAATTCCAAATATAGCCGAACACACCAGTTTTATTGGTACGTATATAGAGTGTAGGCAACTTTTTTTCGTATTCAGAACTCTTTATTAAAGTTTCAATCAGGAATTACATGAATAATAATTGGAAAAAAGAACAATCAAGTATAACTTTCAATGAGTAGTAAACACAAGTTACAGAGAACAATGTTAAGGTTATGTATTGTGAATAATACTCATAATCAGTGTGTGGGACAATGGATTTAACTTGACGAAATAAACAATGCCAAGTAATAGATTTTGGAGATACAGGTAAATAGAAGACCTCCTGAGTCCGAAGAGCCGAGTGGGGCAATAGGGCGGAGTCAGGGGGGGGGTCTACACCAGAACTATGAGGCGGTTGAGGCATCAGATTTGATTAAGGTTGTCAAAACCCCTCTAGGCCTCGTAACTTGAAGAGACCACTATCTCAAAAAAAAAAAGAACAGTACCAACACGGAACAAGGAGAGTCCAGTCCGGTTCAGTCCGGGGCTCGGCGGGGGTCCGCGAGGCCATTATAACAACTCAAAGGGACTTAGGTTCATGAGTAAGATGGGTATGGTGGGCAGTCCCAGGGTTTGGGTCACGAGTAGGACTGATAGAGGTCAGTTTGGCAAAAGGAGATCCAATCACTCCAAGTTGACCAGAATTTCCTGGCTTGCATGGGGGAGTCATTTCTGAACTCTTCTAGGCGTTGGAGCTTAAGGATCTCCTGGAACCAGGATGAAATAGTAGGACATTCAGTTGAGCGCCAAATGCGGGGAATGACCGCTTTTGCAGCCAGGAGCAGAAAAACGAGCAGATGAGACCTGAGAGATCGGACGGGAAGAGGCAGATCGAAGAGTAGGAGAGCGGCCGGGTCATTCCTGATCCGTAGGCCTGTAATGACTTGTATAAGTTCCACCACCCTTTCCCAAAAAGGTTGAAGCGCAGCACACCCCCACCAATTATGGGACATTGTCCCCTCCTCTCCATTGCACCTCCAGCATGAGTTGGAGACTTCTGGGTAGAGAGAGTGTAGTCAGGAAGGGACTCTATACCACCGGGTGACGACTTTAGAGTTAAGTTCCTGCGCTTTGGTTGAGATGGTGGCTTTGTGAGTTAAGAAGAAGTTTTTTTCCCAAACATCCTCGGAGAGCTCCCTGCCCAACTCCCTTTCCCAGCTAATCTGGAAAGAGAGTTTGTTAGTAGCTTGGCCGTTCAGGAGCCCATACACTCTAGAAAGAGCATGTTCTCCCGAAGAGTCCAATAGACACCAGGACTCGAAGGGCGAACACGTCCTGTGTAGATCCAGGACACTCTTGTGTTTCGTATAGACGCTCAGCAGCTGATAGTAATTCAGTCTGGAGAACGATGTGTTTGTTGCGTCGCCCGCCAAGTCTCTGTATGACCTCAGAGCATCCAAGAGGATCACCCCCTCAAAAGTGGAGGATGAAGGTCTCTTCCCTAATAGCCTGAGCACCGCCAAGGATAGTGCTTTGGGTGTGGCGGGGTTTTCCCAACCAGGGGGTAAGCCTGCCTCCTGTGCGGAAAACAAGTCATCTTAGATGGGAAGGCCCTGCAGACTCGGACGGAGATTTGCGCTATTAGGGCAGGCCCCAGAGGCGTTTTTTAGGTAGGAGAGACGACTGGTAGCCACGGCAGTGCTGCAGTAGGTGAAACCTAGCATTTGTGTCTCCATTTCAACCCAACGCTTGGAGTCCCAGTTGTGAAAGGCATCAAGAGTGCGGACCATGACCGCTGCTAGGTAGTACGAGTGGAAATTAGGCATCGCTAGCCCCCCCTCTATTTTAGGTTTGGAAAGGGTGGATCTTGCTATTCTTGGGTGTCTGCTACACCACACAAAGTCCCGTACCAGTTTATGTAGTGCAGCGAAAAAGGATTTGGGTACTAGGACCGGGACTGCCTGGAACAAATATAGTAGGCGGGGGAGCGTATTCATTTTTAAGATGTTGATTCTCCCTAGCCATGTGAAGTCTTTCCTATCCCATTTCGACAGATCACTAGCGATTGAAGCAAGTATAGTGGAGAAGTTGAGGTCAAAAGTCCTCTCTAAGTTAGAGGGGATATGGACCCCCAAGTATTTAAAGGAGGATGAGGACCATGTGAGTGGGAAGGCTGACTTCAAGGCGCGCAGGTCGGTTTCAGGGATATTCAGATTCAAAGCCACACTTTTTGCGATATTTATTTTGTGGTTGCTGAGTACTCCATAACGTTGCAAGGCCTTGAACACCGCTGGTAGTGAGGTGAGAGGATGCGTTAGGTACAGGAGCAGGTCATCTGCATATGCAGAGCATTTGAAGTGGGTCTTGGCTACCCGGATACCCTGGATGGCTGGGTCCGCTCTGATCGCCTGTAGGAGGTGCTCCATTGCAATAACATAGAGGAGAGGGGACAATGGACATCCCTGTCTGGTACCATTACAAATTTTAAAGGGGAGAGATAAAGCTCCATTAATTCGAATCTGTGCCAGGGGTTCGTGGTAGAGAGCCAAAATCCTAGCCATCATAGCCGGCCCGAGTCCCAGACGCCGCAAGGCCCCCCACAGGAACGACCAGTTCACCCGGTCAAAGGCCTTCTCTGCGTCTAGGGAGAGAAGGACACAGGGAAGGCGTGAGGACTGAGCGAAATGAATGAGGGAAAATGTTTTTAGGGTGTTATCTCTCGCCTCCCTGGACGGGACAAAACCCACCTGATCAGCATCGACCAGATAGCCCATCAGGGGGCCAAGTCTTATGGCGATTAATTTGGCAAGCAACTTGGCATCTGTGTTGATGAGTGATATCGGTCTATAACTCGAGCATAAGTTGGGATCCTTTCCATCCTTGGGTATAACCGTTATATACGCTTTTAGAAAATCATGTGAGAAGGGAGAACCCGGCGCTATCTCATTGAACGCCGAGAGAAGGAAAGGGGATAGGTCATCAACCAGAGCCTTAAAAAATTGGGCCGTGTAACCATCCGGTCCCGGACTCTTCCCAGACGGGAGAGCTCCTATTGCTGCCTTGAGTTCATCCCCTGAGAAAGGCTCCTCCAGGGAGGCGAGAGATTGTGCATCCAACTGCGGAAGGGCCGTATCAGAAAGGTAATCCTGAAGGGAATTGTGGTATGACTCCTGCTCGCTGGGGCTTTCAGGAGAGGGGATGTTATAAAGGTCCGAGTAGTAGGTATGGAAGGCCTTTAATATGTCCTCAGTAATGTAAACCGAGTTGCCCCTATCATTTTTAATAGAAGGGATGTACAGGGAGGCTCTTTTATCACGAAGTGCCCTGGCCAACGACCTACCCGGCTTATCGCTCCAGACGTAGAAGGAGCTGGCGCAGATCTGGCGATATCTCTTGTGTTTTTGGTCCATTAGTCTGAGCACCTCGTGACGTGTTTGCGTGAGTTCTCTGAGATCCGAGTCCAGGCCAGAGGACTTAAAGGCCTGTTCTAGCAGATGGAGTCGTCCCAGGAGAGATTGCAATTTTCGCGAGTGTTCTCTCTTCAGCCTGGCCCCATGCTTGATAAGGGTACCTCTCAAGACGCATTTAAGTGCTTCCCACTTGACCTGAGGAGTCGAGGGGTCAGATAGATGTGTATGGTGAAAGACTTCAATGGTTTGTTTTAACTCCGACAGACACAGTGCATCCAATAAGAGCTGTTCATTCAGTTTCCAAGAGAAAACCGAACGGGTGAGATGTGGGAGAGTGAGTTCGCAGTGAATGGGTGCATGGTCTGAGTGTAACACCGACCCGATGCAGGCATTAGAGACGTAGGCCAGAAGCGAATGCTGCGGCATTATGTAATCGATCCGGCTATAAGAGCCGTGTGGGTGTGAGAAAAAGGTATAGTCACGCTCTCCTGGATGGAGTAACCTCCATACATCCATGAGCTGCATGTTATGTAGCGATTTTTTGAGCCTAACTAACACTCCTCTGGCCAAGTGGGAATGCCCCGATGAAGTATCTACCGTCGGGTCTAGCGCCAGATTTAAGTCTCCACAAAGTACTATATGCCCCGTGGCGAAGCTTGTAAGGGTGTCAAAGCATCTGGTCAGGAAGGACAATTGGCCGGAATTAGGAGCATAGACATTTGCGATGGTAATCATGTGGCCTTGAATGTTGCAGTTGAGGAAAAGGAATCTAGCTTCCTCATCTGCCAGCACGTCCAGGACCCGGACCGACAACGACCTATGAAGGAAAATGGCCACCCCTTTTGTTTTGGAATCAGAATTGCTGCTGTGATACCAGACAGGGAAGAATTTGTTACGGAAACCCTGGAGATGTGACCTCAGTAGATGTGTCTCTTGTAGGCATACAATATGTGAATGCAGCTTATGGAAGTGGAATAACACCTGAGATCGCTTTTCTGGAACGTTGAATCCCTTCACATTGAGGGAGGATATGCGTAGTGTAGCCATGCGAAGTGTGTGAGAGTGGTGACTAGCGAGGCTGGGAAGTAACCCCGGAGAGCAAGCACAGAGCACCGGACTGAACTCACCAGGAAATTTGAAACCAGGGAGGACTCAAACTTTTAGAGCAGTAAAAAAACCTATTAAAAAAAAAAATCGACTCTGACTCTTAAGCTAGAGACAGAGAATACTGGCAGCTAAACGGCTGCAAAGGCTAGCAGAGGAGCTAGTGAAGCAGTAGTGCTCGGGGGGCAGCACCAAGTCTGTAGGAACCAGTGGAACCCACAAAATAATCTATGTAGAAAAATATCAATGTACAAGAGGAGAAACTGAGACGCCACAGGGCATACTGTCTGAAGAAATCAGATGGCGACAAGGCCGAACCCAATTTTTAGGAACATCCAAGTCGCCATCCGATCGCCATACGGTGGGCAATGTACAGTACATCATACAACCAAAATTACATTTATGATCGCTTGTATAAAGCATGTATAACAGTGCTTAAAAGGCTATGAACAGACAAAGTGGGGGAGGAAAAGGGGAGGGAAGGGGGAGGGAAAGAAAAGGAGGGGGGAAAGGGGGAGGAATGGAGGAGGAAAGGGAGAGGGAAGGGGGAGGAAAAGGGGGAAGGAGATGGGAGGAGGGTAGAAGTGGACCTGAGATCTGTTAAGGAGAGTTAAAGGAGCGCCAAATTTCCCCCGTCAGACCCCATCAGCCTAGTAGGCATAATGATGTTCCGCCGGGGGAAGCAACCACAACAGTGGAGCCCCTATCAAGCAGAAAACAATAAAGCATCAAATTCTACCACAAGTCTTGATTGCTAGATCAGCGATGAGGTTGGGCTCTTGAGAGCGCATGATCCGGGCTCCCTCCCCGGCGCCGTGCTGCTTTGGATCTTGGGTTGACTGGACGAGGAGGGCGGCTTGGGGTACCCGGGATAAAGTCCGGAAAAAGGGGTGTCTTTGTCAGCAACACTGTCTGCCAGTCCGGGAGCGATACTTCTGGAAGGTCCAACGCCGCACAAAATGCTGAGAGATCGGCCGGGGTACGGAAGGAGAGGAGGTTGTCATTGTGTCGCACTTGCAGCGCAAATGGGTAACCCCAGTGATACGCGATGTTTCTTGCTTGCAGAAGATTCAGCAGAGGTTTAACAGCGGCACGCATGCGGAGTGTTCTTCTAGAAAGATCTGGGAATAGCTTGACCTCGGTGCCTTCATAGACTACCCTGCGCATGAGTCTGGCCTTTCTCATAATCTCATCTTTTAGAGTGAAGTAGTGGACTCTACAGATTATGTCTCTGGGGTGTTTTGGGTCCGGGTTTTGCGGGCGTAGTGCACGGTGTGCGCGGTCCATCACAATCTCTGTACTTTCAGGCCTCCCCAGTATATAATTAAAGATTTTTGTTAAGGTTGGTGTTATTTCCGCCGTTTTAATGGACTCTGGCAGGCCTCTAATCCGGATGTTGTTGCGCCTATTGCGGTTTTCTAGATCGTCCATTTGTGAGGCCAATTGGATAACTCGGTTGCTCTGATCAGCGATGGAAGAGTGCAAACTGGAGATCGCGTCATGAGTGGATTGTTGGGTAGCCTCTAAGTGATGGACTCTCTCTTTGAGCGTCACAACGTCCTCTTGGACCGGTTCCAGATCTTGACGCCAATTTTGTTGCAAGTCTCTGGCTAGTTGTTGCATGTCAGACTTCGATGGAAGTAGGGCTAAGAGCACTCTTAATTCCGGATGGGCCGCAAGGGTGTTTAATGCGGCCTCTGGGGGAGGAAGATCAATAGAAAATGGTGTAATCTGAGAATCCCCGATGTAGACATGATCAGCATGCAAATGTGGGCTCATCTGAGGTCTCGGCGAACTTTCCCCCCATGTTGAAGTGGCTGGGCTGGAGTGCCAGAGCGTGCTTTGCTGCGCAGCCCCTGGTGTCTGATGGTCACTTGGAAGAACTTTGAGGGGTTGCACGGATAATAAAGGGCCAGTGGTATTTGGTTGCTTGTGGATCCCCGGGAGTGTACCCATACTTTCCAGAGAGTGTTTGCAGGATCTCTGAGGAAGCGGGGGGAACCCTGCTGTGGGTGAACTTTCATGCTCAGAAGAGGTATTCTTGGCCCCCATGTTGTTGGGGCCTAGGTTGTCAGTCGAGGCCATAATAAGGTCGGCCTTATGTGTCTGGCCAGTTTGGTTGCCGTGGAGAATGTGTGCCAGGGGCCCATCACTGTGTTGTTGCTGTAGGTCAGTGGGATGGTCTGCTACAATTCCAGGCTCTCTGTTGCCCAGTTTGAGGTGGTGTTGGGGGAGAAAGGGGAGTCTCCGCCACATGTAGAAGGCACCAAGGTGGATGCGTTGCCTGACGCCATTTTAGGTGTCTGTGCAGGCCTGGTGTGTGTCAGCTCAAGAGCCGCTGAACCGGCAGTGAAGCTGCCTATCAGCATCTGTTCCCCCTGGGGCAAGGTGGTGCACTGACCGGATGAAGCGCTGTCTCGATGACTCGCAGGTCCTCTGGATGTCGGCTCGACAGGCCACTGTGCTGCTTCCGACCCCCCGCTCGGGACCCGTGCGGGCGCGCTCCGCGGACTCAAAGGCAGCGGGATGACTGGTATCTGCGTCGTCACCTGGCGCGGGCTGGTTCTCTGTGCCCGGACCGACTCCGGTGCGGATGTTCCCGCGGTCTCGGCACTAGCGATCTGCCCGCCAAGTGCCCCGCTAGGGGAGGAAGATGGCGCCGACAGGAGTGAGATAAGTGGAGGAGATGGGTCTTCTGGGCGCTCCGACCACGGGATGGTCTGTGGGGGCTCCGCTCCGCGGATTGTCCCTCTGCGCACTGACCTGCGTTAATGAGGGTTTCACCTTGTTTTCGGCGCTTGCTCTCTTCCCGCGCGGGCCCCCACGAGATGAGGAAGATGGCGCCGTCAGGGCCTTAGTACGTGCAGGTAGCGGGTCTTCAGGGAGGTCCGACAGGGGGGAAAAGAAATTAGAAATGGCGATGCCTCCTGCCAACGGGGTCTAGTGAGCTTAAGGGGCCTTTTTGGATCTACTACCCACCATAAAAAACGCGAATATAGAAGATAATAGCTGTCCCTGGACAGAGCTCTCAGAACTCGCTGCTGCTCACTCACATGGCTAGCCACGCCCCCTCAGGGTGTAGGCAACTTTTTGATCACTTTTTATTTTATTTTTTTTCTAGAAGGCGAAGTGACGAAAAAACCACACTTCTGTCATTGGGTTGTATTTTTTTAACCGCATTCACCATGTGAGATATATGAAAAGCTATTGGATTACAGCAGACATTTATGGATGTGGCAGTACCAACTATGTTAATTATTTTAATGATAGATAGGAAAAGGGTTTTTAAAAACAATTTTTGTATTTTATAATTTAAACTTTTTACAGTAATTTTTAGTCCTTCTAGTGGCCTTGAACATGTGATTGCTTGCATTAAATATTGTAGTACTGATGTCCTATTATCCAGTCCTGATGTCCTCTCTATGGGAAGGTATAGTAGGAGTACAAACATGGAAGCCATAGAGGCCTTCATTAGGTTACTGAAAGGCACCCTGCAACTGCCACTGACTGTGGCCTCATTGTGTAAACGGCCACGTTTACCACAATGTCTAAATGGTTAAAAGGCCAGGATCAGTGTTATCTCCAACCCCAGTTGCAAGTGTCAGGTGCCAGCAGTATCTGCCTCATATGGAGCTGGCAGGCACGTCTTGGTACCTTGCACAATAAGTGACAGACCTCTAGAAACAGTGTGTCTCTTACTAGCTGATAATGCCTTCAGTGGGGGCAGCATAAACTGTGACTGGTTTCCTTTAGGTTAAGTCTACACTGGAATGGACAAAAAACGACCTGAAAACCAAATACTAAAAACGTTCATAAAACTGATTTTTACTTTTATTATGGATTTTGGTGCTAATAATGTTAACCCCTTAAGGACCCAGCCTGTTTTGGCCTTCCTGACCCAGCCCTATTTTTGAAATCTGACATGTGTCCATTTATGTGAGAATAACTTTTTGACACTTTTACCTATCCATGTGATTCAGAGATTGTTTTCTCGTGACACATTGTGCTTTAAGTTAGTAAGAAAATTTTATCCATACAATCCTTGTTTGTTTGTGAAAAATATCAAAATTTCATGAAAATTTGGAAAAATTAGCGATTTTGAAAGTTGCAAAATTTCTGCGTGCAAGACAGATAATTATTCACCACAAAATAGTTTATAACTAGCATCTACCATATGTCCACTATAGGTTGGCATCATTTTTTAAATGTCTTTTTTTTTTTCCAATAATCTGCAATTTTAGCTTAAAATGTTTCACATATACAAGGAATCCTGGAAAAAAGAACCCTAAAACTTTGTTAAGCAATTTCTTCCAAGTTCGGCAATACCCTACATGTGGGTGTAAACTGCTGTTTGGGCGCATGGCAGGGCGTATAAGGGAGGGAGCGCTATTTGGCTTTTGGAACGCAGATTTTGGTGGGGCCATGTCGCATTTGCAAAGCCCCCAAAGTAGCAGAACAGGCGAAACATTCCAGAAGTCGCCCCATTTTGGATTCAACACCCATCAGGGATCTCATCTAGGGGTGTATTCTGCATTTTAGGCACACAGGTGTTCCATAGTTTTTTTTTAGCATTGGGCAATGAAAATGGGGGGAAAAACGCAGTTCAGTCATTGTTTTTTGAGTTTCAATTTTACAGCATTCGCCGTGCAGTGTAAATGATGTGATAACTTTACTATGGGGGTCGGTACAATTACAATGATATAGATTTTATATAGTTTTTTCTGTTTTATTACTTTTACACAGTAGAAATACGTCTATAAAAAATTGCGTTTTTATGTTGTCCTATTCTGACAGCCATAACTTTTTTATTTTGCTGTGTGCAGAGCTGTGTATGGGCTTGTTTTTTGCGGGATGAGTTGAAGTTTTTATTGGTACCATTATGTGGTGCATATGATGCTATGTTCACTTTTTATTAAGGTTTTTGTGAGATGTTTTGAACAAAATACAGCAATCTTGGTAGTGTTTTTTATTTTTATTTTTTATAGCGGTCACTGTACGGTATATATGACATGGTAGCTTTACTCAGCCGGTCAATACGATTACACCGATACCCAATTTGTATATTTTTTTATGTTTTACTGCTTTTATACAATAAAAACACTTTTATTCAAACAGGAAAATACGTTTTTGCATCGCCATAGTCTGAGAGCCATAACTTTTAAATTTTTCTGTGCTTGGAGCTGTGTAGGGACTTGTTTTTTGCGAGAGGAGTTGACGTTTTTATTAGTATCATTTTTGGGGGGACAAGGCTTTTTGATTGCTTTTAAATCCATTTTTTGGAGGCCAGGGTGAAGAAAATACTGCAATCCTAGTAGTGTTTTTTATTTTTATTTTTAACAGGGCTCACCGTGCAGTATCCGTGATAAGTTAGCTTTACTCTTTGGGTCGCTACGATTATGGCGATACCCTATTTATATAGTTTTTTTTATGTTGAAGCACTTTAAAAAAAAAAGAAAAGTGTTTTTAGTGTGTAAAACAATATTTATGCATCGCTATCTTCTGAGAGCTATACATTTTTTATTTTTCCGTATACAGAGCTGTATAAGGACTTTTTTTTTGCGGGATGAACTGACATTTTAATTGGTACAACTTTGGAGTTTATAGGAGTTTTTGATCGCTTTTTATTCCATTTTATGTGCTGCGGGATGAACAATAATCTTAATTCTGTGATTGTTTTTTTTTTTTTTTTTTTACGGCGTTCACCGTACGGGTTAATTAACATGACAGATTTATAGGGCAGGTCATTACGCACGCGGCGATACCAAATATGGGTACTTTATTTATTTTTGATCTTTTTTGGGGCGATTGGCGTTTGTAAAGGGGAAAAGGGCGGTGTACGTATTTTTATTTTATTTTTCGTGTTTGTGTTTTACTTGTTTTTCACTTTTTTTTTACTTTTTTTCACTTTTTCACATTTTTATTTTACTTTTCCCCATAGGGGATTTGAATGAGAGATCTTTAGATCTCTCATTCAATAGGAATCAGTGCATAGCTTGTTGCTATGACTGGTTCCTATGACAACTGTCAGTCACGATGCCGGGGCGTGCCCACAGGGCACGGCCGGGCGTCGTGACGTCACAGACAACCCGGAAGGCATTCTCTGCCTTCCGTGGTGTCTGTAAGGAGGCAGGAGCCGCACGGATCGCCCGATCCGTGCGCTGCTGCCGCCGACAGAGACGCAGGAGGAGCGATCTCCTCCTGCGTCTCTCTTAGTTATTGCGACCGGATTGTCGCGATAATTACGGGGTTATCCGCCCCCCCCCCCGGAGCGATCCGGGGTCGGGGCCGATGGTGCGGGATGTCAGCTGTAATATACAGCTGACACCCCGCGCCGATCGCGCGAACTCTGCTTTAGAGTTCGCGCGATCCTCAGGACGTATCCATACGTCCAGGTGCGTTAACCCCCAAACGACCTGGACGTATGGATACGCCCAAGGTCGTTAAGGGGTTAATAAAAACGGATTTTTAGCGTCAGAAGTGAGATAACTTTATTAGTGCCAAAATCTGTATAGAAAAGGATTTCAGCGCCAAAATCCGTAAAAAACAGATTCTAGCGACAAAATCTGTAAAAAAATGGATTTTTACCGAATAAAACATGAATTGCGCAAAAAACATTAGCGACTAAAGCATGATCATTTTATTATGAACGGTACGAACAAGGACACATAAAACACTTGTATGCAGATTTGATAAGGTATAACCTTTCTTACACCCATTATAGGTGGGACATGGGTCTCCTGGGTGGGTTTTCATAAAAAAATCGTGGCAAAAAACCCGCCAAAAGACGTCCACCGCTTTCCATAGACTCCTGTAGTCAATTTTCTGCCCTGCTCTGGCGGTTTTTACAACATGTTACAAAAGACGACCAGTAAAAAAACAAGCAGAAAAAAGAAGCTTGGGGGAGACAGCAGCACGTTTTTACAATAGAAGTCTATGGGAGCTGTTTTCAGTCGTTTTTTAAGCGTTAGAAAACGAAAAACACTGAAAAAATGGATGTTTTTCTGTGCAGTGTAGACATAGCCTTTAAGGGGTTTTGCCACGATGTAACGTTGACGTGTGATCCTCCAAAATGGGTATTTAATCACTTTTCTAAATATGTCATTAACAAAAGTGAAGTGATAGCTACAGCCTTTCTCAGTCCCCCTTAGTTACCTGAAAGTTTGCATTAGACACGACCAGAGGAGCTGACAGGCCGCACTTGCGTGAAACACTTCTTATCTGATGACAGGGAAAGTGAATGAGCTTTCAAGGGGCTGGGGAGAAAGTGCAGTGTATGAGCCTGTGTCTGCTGTATAAAGAATCCACTAGTTGTAATGTAATTATTTGAGTTAACTTTTGAGACGCTCCCTTATACCTCACTCCTTGCTCACCCCTCCCTCTCACCCCTGCAGCCTTCATGACTCAGCGTGATTTGTTTATATTCTCCTCCGTGATAATAAGGAGGTAAGGAACTTGTGTCCTGGCAAAAACCCTTTAAATTTAGAACACAGATGAAGTTTGGGTTAATTTCTAAGCACATGAATTTGTTATTGCTGCATGCGTGTGAACCCGGCCTCAAGGTTACTAACTACAGTAAAAGGTTCAGCCCGATTGACAGCTTCCCATGGAGTCTAAAATATTATTCAGATGCAACTTTCATGAGAATCCTATAGCCACTATGCGGAATACATAAAAGAAATGGTCTCATTAAGAGTGCCCTGTCTTATGTATACTGCTGGATTCTGCACTCATTAGTTGTATCTTCCAGAAGGAGCCAGTGAAGCAAAACAGCTTGAGAAAACCCGCCCAGCCTGTATACAACGCTTCTGGAATCCCTCTTAGATATGATCTGTCACTGTATGTCAGAACGCACTCATCTGGAAGCCCAGTTTCTTCTTCACAAGGTAGGAAATCCACACAGCTGCAGGCGTGCCGAAATAAACAAGTCAAGTAGATTATCTCTGCTCAGTGATACTGTTCAGTGAACACACCTTTGTTTGAGATGGGTCAGCACACACAAAAATACAATAGTTGAAGTATATTGATGCTCGTCTACAACAGTGCACGCGCATATTCTATTTATTAAAGCTCCACCATACGGTTATACTATAGAACTGTCAAATCAACCGTTCTCCAACACAAGGTTATTACCAGATCTATTCTCCTTACACACAGTCAAATGACTATGACCACCAGAACAACCACAGTGTGCGGAATGGACAGACCGCCTGGGAATGACTCAATATGCTCCACAGACCCCGGCTCTCCAATCTTTGGGAAACTACATCTCCCATCATGCCCACTGATATAGATGATATAAATGCATGATGGGAGTTGTTGTTTCCCAACAGTTGGTGTTGCAGACCCCTGTGTTAGGGGGTCTTAGGTATCTGGAGCCATGCTGACTGCACTGCATCCTGCTGCTGCTGGTGAGTGCGTGAGGGAGGATCCATAGAGCAAATACAATGATTGAGGTGGTCCCACAGATGATGAATTGGGGGTGAAGTCTGAGGAATAAGGCCATGTTCACACAGCTTATTTTGGGACATATCTCGCCCCGTATTTCACACCATTCTGCGCTAAATACGGGGTGAGATACGTCCCAGTCATTACGGTAATCCACAGTTCTCACAGAGAAGTATGGATTTCGTCTCCTCTCCCTTCTCGCACAATACGGCGAGCGGGGAGAGACGTGACATGTCAATTATTCACGGCGAATAAGCTCCGTGAATAATGAATGTCTATGAATGTCTATGGGCCGGCCCCCGCTCCTGACAACACGGCGTAATTGCGGGCGAAATACGTCCCCGCAATTACACCGTGTGAACATAGCCTTAGAGGGCCAGGGTAGTACTTGGAAGTCTCGTCCATGCTCTTCCAATCAATGTCGGACATTTACAGCCGTGTGATATACATTTTCCTGCTTGAAGATCCCATCCGCCACAGGGATGTCAGTCAGCATTTATGGGTGTATGTGATCTATAAGGATGGATTCATACCCAATCCAGTTGACAGTACCTTCCATATGGATGATTGGGTCCAGAGAATACCATGAAGACATTCCACAGACCAGCTTGTCTTCTTCCAGCAATGGTTGCAGATATGGATGATTGGGTCCAGAGAATACCATGAAGACATTCCACAGACCAGCTTGTCTTTTTCCAGCAATGGTTGCAGAGTATTTGTTCTCTTATATTTCTTGCCTGACATGCCAAAGTCCATCTATTCAATAAAGCATATATTCTGACTCGTCTGTGAAGTCAGCCTTTTGCTATTCAGCGGAGGTCCAATTGCTGTGAAGACTAACGCCTTTTCTGCTGATGCCACTTCATAAGCAGAGGTACAGTGGCCGTCTGTCTGCTATGGAGCCACATGTCTGGTAGCCTCCCAGTTCATTTTGGCGGTGAGCTACTTTACTTTAACGTGTCAGTCCGCCTATGCCCACCTTCATAGCCAATAGTCACTTCTCACACCAACGGTGTTTCCACATCGCTTATTCGCTTTGGTGCTATGTGTTTACTCACAGTCGATACACTTTCACCACAGTAGTCAATTATCACTTCTTTTTTCAACTCTGACTAATCTCCCCTTTTACCCACGACAGCAACAAGGGATATGTGTGCAAACAGCCTATGACATACTTTATATACCCACCAAGCCAGCTCACGTCACGTGACTACTTTCATGAGCTATGCACTGCTGACATGGACAGAAGAAAGTGGTCATATTAATGTGATCTGACTGTGTATCACATAAGAGGCATTGATGTTCCCTGTTATTAGTCTTGTCATTAGTGGATAGAGATACATATTTCCAGGGGCCATTCTGTAAACATGAACTGTCACTAGAAGAACATAATGAATGATATATCAGTCAGCTCGGTTACTGTATGGTAATTTGATGTCATTGCATAAAACAGAAATAGCACTTTTGAAACTAAACAGGAAGTTATTAGCCAATAACAACAAATTACTTCTGTCTTCCAAGAAAAAGGAACAATAAGTTCACTACGTTCAACAGTTGCTGTCCATATCTATTGTCCCACCAGTGGGTCAGATGTGAATCCCAATACTATTTTATGACTGACTTTTTTTTTATTTTTTTAATAAAAACATTCTTATACAGTTTTCTCATAATATTAACCCTTTCATGCCCATATGTCTTAATGGTGTGTAGGGTGTATGGAGTGGGCTCACGAGCTGAGTTCGCTCCACACGTGACTGGTGACCATGGGCATAGCTATAGGGGGTTCAGAGCCGTTTATTGGCGAAACGCGTCGGGACGGGGTTCGCGGTGATTTCCATTTCCCTCCTGTTGACATGGGTAATATGACTCGTTTACTATTGTTGATTTTTTTTAAGACCCCTTTGTTTACCCAGTGTAGTCAGTGTAGGGTGTGGTACTCTCTTGTGGCAACCTATGTCTAAGTGACATAGGTTGCCAAATTATAAAGGTTTTCTATCAAGGGTGCTATACATCATAACCTATTAGATATGTATTTACTATAGACACCATTTTTTGGTCACTTAAAAGGCTATGTTTTGGGTATTTTTTTTGTGTTTGGCACTATTTAAAAATTTTATAGCTGGTAACTTATTGGAGTATAGGTTGTCACTTCCGCTGTGTCCCCCTGTTATTGGTTGTCCTCTTGTTTGTATATGTTGCTTTTAATTTTTATCATGTATGTATTATGTCAGTAAAGTATTTTTGTATATTTTTTTGAGATAGGACTCCAGTCTTTTGTTGTTTGATAGGGGGTGCAGAGGTAGCAGTCGCTACCGGGCCCTGCAGCCTGAGGGGGCCCAAAAGCCCTTCTGCCACATAAGGAGATACCAGCATTGCACGCGGCACATGGTAGCGGGGGGGCCCATTTCACTTTTTGCACTAGGGCCCAGAAGCTTCAAGTTAAGCCTCTGCTGGCGACGGCTGACAGCAGGAAACGGAGCCGGCTCTGATTCCTGCTGATAAAGGAGTTTTGCCACGATGTAATGTTGACATGGGATCCTCCAAAATGGGTATTTAATCACTTTTCTCAATACAGTATATGTGATTACAAACAGTGAAGACTGTGAGAGCTACAGCATTTCTCAATCCCCCTTAGTTACCTGAAAGCTTGCATTAGACACCACCAGAGGAGCTGACAGGCGTGCTTGCGTGAAACACTTCCCTTAATCTTGATGACAGGGAAAATGAATGAGCTTCAAGGGCTGGGGAAAAAGTGCAGTGTATGAGCCTGAGTCTTGCTGTATAGAGAATCCACTGTTGTAATGTTATTATTTCAGTTAAGTTTTGAGTCGCTCCCTTATTCCTCACTCTTTGCTCACCCCCTCCCTCTCTCCCCTGCAGCCTTCATGACTCAGCATGATTTTTTTATATTCTACTTTGTGCTGATAAGGAGGTAAGTAACTCACGTCCTGGCAAAACCTCTTTAACACAGGGACGTCAAACTCAGACCCGCGGGCCAAATTTGGCCTGCAGTGTAATTATATTTGGCCCGCGAGTAACAACCCGACAATATATAGTGGAGAAGAAAAAGAGGTCAGGAGCTGTCATTACACTGCTCTCACTCAGCCCTTTTCCCCTTTATAGAGTAGAGAGGGGAACAAATGGCAGGAGAAACTACTCAGACAGCAGGACAACTGATAAGATAAGAGGAGCTCACAGGAAGAAATCAGGATCTGGACCCTCAACACTTAACCCTTCCAGCTCCTTCTCGGCCCCAGCATCTCTGCAGGCAGCAGGGTGCTCCACACAGAGATTCCGCCCCATGAAGACCACAGGACACAGTGGGTACCAGACTTTTTCCATGACATAAGGCAATGGGTAGAAGAGCACTTGATTGAAAAGACAGTGTTCAGTTATGCTGCAGCAACACAGAAGGGGATGAGCAGCAGGACATCTTTTGTTTCCCATACAAAGCAAATGCAACTGCACAATGTCTATTGACCCTCAGTCTAGCTTAAGCAAAACTTAAGTTTGTTTCCTTATGAAAAGGTTCATCTTTATATCTGATGAGAAGAAAATACGTCATCAAATGTAGACATTTTTTCAATAATTATCAAGGTTGACCCTCGAATTTGTCTAAGTTCTTTGGTCGACCATGGCAAGGCTTGTTCTGAGTGAAAACTGTGTTGTTTAACCGCTGTATTGTCTTGGCCACCGTGCTGCAGCTCAGTTTCAGTGCATTGCCAATCTTCCTATAGCCCTGACCATCTTTATATGGAGCAACAATTCTTTTTTTTCAGATCCACAGACAGTTCATTGCCAGGCGGTGCCATGTTCAACTTCAAATAACCAGTATGAAAAAAATGTGAGAGCTATAGCACCAAATTTTACACACCTACTTCCCAGTCACACCTGAGAACTTGTAACACTAATGAGTCACATAACTCCATGGAAGGAAAATGGCAAATTAGGCAAAATTTGTCCATTTTCACTTAGGATGTCCCCCTTTTTTGTTGCAGGGGGTTTTTAAAGACTTTTGAGGCTGGGGTTTTTGAGTTATTTTTGGGGGAAACAGCAAATTTTACTTTGTTATCCCCAAGCTGAAACTCTAAACTATTTTTACATTGAAATCAAAGTGCCCAACTTCAGTTTTTTCCCCATAAAAGATATAAATACAAAATTTACAAAAAGGGGAGGGGTGGTCTCCCCCCCTTTTTTTTGAAGAATATTTGTATGAAACACGTATACAAACTGCCACATGAATGAAAAGCCTATATATGGCAGTGCAAAAGTACTTTTGTATATTGGACAAGCGATCACCCCCCAGTAGTCAAATACCCTAGGGGGACTAATTGTTACAATAATTTTTTTTTTTTTTAAATGACACATAATTGGTATTGCTGTGTTTGTAAACGTCCAATCTATTAAAAAAATAACATAATTTAAAATTTAATACGCTGAAAACTTGCAAAGAAAAAAAAAAACCCAAAAACCAAAAAATTGTGGGTTTTTTGGTCATTTCACCTTCCAAAAAATAGGAATTAAAAGTGATCAAAAAGTCGCATATATCCCAGAAAGTTACCAATAAATACTATGCTTCAGCCCATAAAAAAATGACAAAAAAAAATCAATGAAAAATGGGCCCTTTCCCGCAAAAGTTTAAAAATAGAAAAAGGTTGGTTTTTTAGAGTACTAAAACACAGCAAATTTGATATCAGTGAAATCGTATCGGCCAGCCGGATACAGATAACATAATTTATACAATAAAATGGACTCCATAAAAGTTAAACCCCCGCAAAAATGGCACAATTGCGTTTTTTCATATTCAACCCCACATAGAATTATTTTTGGGTTTCTAAATACATTATGGGCAACATGCATGAAATTTGGTGTGTTAATGCCAAATTTCATGCGCATAATAATTGCATAGAATGCATCTGATTTATGAACCCGTTATACAGCGAATCATAAATCAGGCACATTCTAGCGCTGGGGCGACATTTCTGGCTCATGTGTACCACTTTAAAAGTGGTTTAACTGTTCTAGCAGTAATACGCCTAGAATGACCGTAGCGAAGCTATAAATATGTAGCTTCACTATGGTTCTAGTGCGCCCCACCTCCTGAGAATGGCGTGCGGGAGATTTAAACATGTATGAACGGGCCTGCGTCTGATATCAGGCTGAAAAGACAGCAGATATCTGGCGCACCCCTGTTCATACATGTTGCCCTATAAGTTATGGTCAATAGCACCATTAGAAAGTACAAGTGCAAAAAACAAGCCCTCATATGGCTATGTAGGTGGAAAAATAAAAAGTTACAGCTCTTGGAAGGTGGGGAGGAGAAATTCGGAAAATGGCTGCGACCTGAAGGGGTTAAATAACCTTCACCCTCCAACATACATATTTGAATGTATGTCAATGCTGTAAATCCACTCAGTAGACCACCTCTCCCAAATAAATCTTTCTGTGACTGATTTTAAGTTCTCAGGGAAACCGCAAAAAAAATTCTAAGTGGGGTGCAATGTAAAAGAAATGTTCTTACGCCATGTTTGTGTTTTATTTATTTTTTTACAGTGTTCACTCTTCAGTATAAATGATATGTTATCTGTTATTCTACAGGTTTATACGATTCCGGTAATACTAAACATGTGGGGTTTTCATTATGTTATAGTACCGTGAAAAAATCCAAACGTATTTTTTAAATTTGCGCCGCAAATACTTCCACCTACGGACGTGTATGAGTGTGCATTTTTTCCAGGCTGAAGTGCACTTTTTATTGGTACCAGTTTGGATTACATGCGAGTTTTTGGATGACATTTATTCCTATTTTTAGGGGACATGAAATGACCCAAAAAATTCAATTTTGCTAGAATTTTTTCTTCATCTATGATGTTCAGCGTACACGATAAATGATGTTATATTTTAATCGGACTTTTTTGGGACGCCCGATAACAAATATGTGTAACTTTTTTATTATTTTATTTTTTTTATTTGTAGAACGGCAAAAGGGGGTGATTTGAACTTTTAGGGCGACCTGTATTACTTTTGGCGCTCAGGCGCCATTTTTTACGTGCATTAGTAGTGTAGAATGCGCCTAAATCTATGAACCTGTTCTACTGCTGGTCATAGATTTAGCGCTTCCTAGCTACTAAGTGACACTTCTGGCTCAGGTAAACCACTTTTAAAGTGATCTACCTGTTCCAGCAGTAATGCGCCTGGATTTGCCATACTAAAGCTACAAATGTAAAGCTTCATACGGTTGTAGTGTGACGCCCCCAAAACGCCTCCCGATCTCAGGTGCATTACAAAGTGGGCACTTTGTAATGCGTCTAATATTAGAGTGCACCTGGATAAAAATATAGCGAACGGACTGCGCCAGTTTTTGGGCTGAAAAGACGTCAGACTTCTGGCGCGGCCCTGTACATATATGACGAACTTAATATTTTTATTTTTTTTAAACTTTTAAACACTACTATTTTTTTTTTTACTTTAAGGCTATGTTCACATGGCTTAAAATTGGACATATTTCAGTCCGTAATTACGCACCGGAGTGCTCAAATTACGGCTGGAATACGTCCAAGTCATTACGGTAATCCACAGTTCTCCTAGAGAACTGTGAATTACGTCTACTTTCCCTGCTCGGCGAATACGCCGCGGGGGGAGATAAGTGACGTGAATTACCAGCGGTGCGTATACGTAATGAAAGTCTATGGGCCGGCGAGGTGCCGGCTCCCCGCTCCGCCCCACATCCGTCCACACGGCGTAATTGCGGGGCGTAATTACGCCCTGCAAATACACCGTGTGAACCTAGCCTAAGACTGAGGATGCTTGTCCACTCGGGGGCACGATTGTTAATACAAAGATTACAGGAAGTAGTAAAACAGGAAATATAGCAATGATGAAAACCTTCACAAGGTTTCCAATCTACAAGTAAACCGAGTTTGACCCCACAATCACTCCATGGGGGACCTGATTGGAATGAGAAATGGTGTGCAACTTGCAAACCCATCTCTTCAGGATAGCCTATAACCTACAATAACCCTGCTACCACTTTGCTACCCCACAAACATATCTGCCCCTCACCTTCTGTCTCTTTCCTTGCAGATTGCAAGCCTTCGCGGGCAGGGTCCTCACTCCCTCTGTGCCCGTTGTTAGTCACTTATCGTTACCATTGTACTTTTTGACACATGTTATGTATGTAACCCCCCAACCTGGCCCTTGAATGTACAGTGCCCTGGAATCAATGACGCTTTAAAATAAATAATAATAATAATAACTAAGGCTCTGATCTCTGCTGTTAGTGGCAGGTGTCAGCTGTTTCTAACAGCCGGCACCCGCTGCGTATGGAGTGGGCTCTGCGAGTGAGCTTCCTTGTACAAGTGTGAATACAGAGATAGCTGTCAATCACTGATGTCACTGTCCACTGGACTAATTAAAGGGAATCTGTCGCCAATTTTTTTTTTTTACTTATTAAACCAAGCCCCTGATCCATATCCTTTTCCTCTCAGCCGTTTTTATTTCCTGATTGTAGATTTCTCAATTCGGCCGTCTATATATGATTGTGGGGAAGACATTCTTGCGTGCGCTGCTTTAAAAGCAGTCAGAGAGATACTTTACAGCAGCTTCATGCCCATAGGATTCTTAAGACAGATTCTGTCCCATAGACTTGTATAGCAGAGTTTTCACTGTGAAGGTAGAGGAGAGGGGGAGCTGTGACATCTCCTCTTGTGACTGGTGGATTCTGTTTTATCTGTACACATTGGTGTCTCCTTTCAGTTTGACCCTGCTGTTACTGATAATGAGCACACTGCTGAAAAGCTCTCTAAACAGAACAGGAAGTGTCAGACGATTATTAAGCTTAGTGGCCAAAGTGAAAACTGCAGGACTTAAGAATTATAAAAAAAATACTGAAAGTGATATGGAAAATTAAAAAAAATAACCAAAAGTTCCTAACAAATGTGTTTAACATAAAAATGTCAGTTAAACAATAAGTCATTTTTTGATGACACATTCCCTTTAACTCAGAATAAGCAGGGATTCAAATGAATAAAGTACAAGTTCTACTGATTTTTTCCCCACAGAACAATAAATAAATCTGTTCAGCTCCTCCTGCTCTATAACATGCTACCTGCAGATCAAATAGTATTTTCAATGTGACAGGTTCCCTTTAAGTCTGGAGCTACACACAGCCTTTTTTCTGACTGCTGCAGTACAGAGGAAAATATTGAAATGCATTCCTGTGTTCTACAGATGTCATTTTGAAAAATTGGAAAGTTGCCAGTATAAATGTATGTAGTTGATTGTTGCTTATGCCATGATAATGTACTTAATACAGTTGTGTTGAAATAGGCACTAGTGTTCATTATCTGTAGTTTTGAAGTTTCTGAATTTCATGAAATATGCTACTCACAAAAAGTTGGGTATATTTGGCTTTTGGTTGAAATTTCTGGATGTACATTAGGCGCGACATATATGAATTCTGGCACTGATATGGCGAGTTTTAAATCGTTTTAAGATAGTATAGACTGCGCCAGAATGTATGAACCTGTTCTTCTGCAGTTCATACATACAGGCGCAGTCTAGTGCCAATACGACAACTCAGGCTCAGGCACTGCCTTTACCTTTGTCTGGCTGTTCTAACTGTTCTGCGCCAAAGTTTCGGCATCAAAGAATCATAAATGTGTCTACTACTACTAATATAGTGCGATGCCCCCAGAACGCCCCAAAACTTTGGCGTGCTAAAGTTTGGAGTGCGCCTGTTCATACATCTATAGAACTGGTCTACTACAGCTTTTTGAGGCCAGAATTCTGGCGCAGCTCCTTCCATACCTGTCACCCTTCATGCACATAATATTAGTCTAGAAAGCGCCTGATTCATGAACCTGCTTTACAGCGGATCATAAATCAGGTGCATTCTAACCCTTGGTATGACATTTCTGGCTCAGGTATACCACTTTGAAAGTGGTATACCTATTCCAGCAGTAATGCACCTAGAAATGCTGTAGCGAAGCTATAAATATGTACAGTAGCGCCTTGGGCACTCTGTAACGTGCCTGATAATGGCATGCGGGCCATTTAAAACTAGCGAACAGGGCTACGCCTGATATCGGGCTGAAAAGATGCCAGATATCTGCGGCAGCCCCGTTCATACATGCCGCCCTACATTTCTTGAAGTTTCAGCACTTTTTGCACAACTTGCTGATCTCCAAGAAGCTTAATGTCAAAATTCACAACAGGTGTTTGATCCCTGAATCGCCCAATAAATTTAGGGGAGCAATTTAAATTGGGATATAAATAATTCTCCTCATCATGCTGTTCACATGTTGGCATCATGGGACCAAGACAAAACCTTACAATTGATCAGCAGTCCCTCGCCATTGCGAGGCTTCAAGCACGATGCTCTCAGACGGAAGTGGCTACTGAGTTAAGAGTGTCATCAACAGGTTGCAACACAGATATAGAGAGACTGAATGAGTCACAGAAAGAAAAAGAAGTGGACGCCTTTTGGCTACATCACACACTGATGGCTGCTTCATTGTAAACAATGCCCTGCTGAACCGGATGATGAATGGCACACAACTCCAGGCATGTTTAAGAGAGCTGAGAGGCAACCAAATGTCAAGTCAGACCATTCATAATCATTTACATCATCATGGTCTGCGTGCTAAACTACCTGACCATACCCCCAGGTACAGGCATCATTGTTATGCATGGGCTAGACAGCATCTACGCTGGACGAGGGACCAGTGGTCCTCAGTGCTGTTCAGTGACTAAAGTCAATTCACTCTTAGCAGAAATGATGCCTGCAAACGATGCTGAGGACGTGAAGGAGAGCGCTATGCAGCAGCCATGTTAGCTACCCAACCTCTCCCCCCCTTACACGTGCCTGGAGTTGTGTGGCATTCATCTTCCGGTTCTACAGGGTATTGTTTACAATGAAGTGGTCATGTGTGTGATGGAGCCAAAGGAAGTCCGCTTCTTTGCCTTTCTGTGACTCCTCTAGTCTCTCTGCTGCAACCTGCTGATTACACTCTTTGACACTCTAAGCTCAGTGGCCACTACTGTCTAAGAACATCCTGCTTGAAGCCTCGCAATGGTGAAGGACTGCTGATCAATTGTAAGATGTTGTCTTGGTCTCATGATGTCAACATATGAACAGTATGATGAGGAGGATTGTTTAAATCACAAATCAAATTGATCCCCTAAATTTATTGGGCAATTCAGAGAATAAAAAACTGGTTGTGAATTTTTCTATTAAACTCCTTGTTTAAGATCAACAAGTAGTGAAAAAAGTACTGAAACACGAAACAGTTGCACATGTGCAATCTAAAGTTAAGAGATGGGCTCATTTAGTTCATTTAAAAAAAAAAAATCAAGAAATAGCCAAACTTGTTGTGAGTAGTATAAGTCACCTGTTCTTACCATACTTGCCAACCATCCTGGGTTGAGAGGGAGGGTCCTGCAAATGGAGGCTTCCTCCCAGTCCCCTGAAGGGTTGGTTGAATCCCCCACAGCTGAACAGCTGCTGGAGGTTCTTTGTAGTATAAGCGGCATCAGGGCAGCGTCAAGAGACGCTGCCCTGAAGCCACTGACCACGCCACCAGCGCGATTCTCTGATAGCTTCCTGCATAGTAAGCTACCGGAGCAAGGGGCCCCAGAGCACTTCTGGGAAAGGGGGCATGGCTTAACTGGAGCCATGAAGCTCCGCCCCCTCCCCCAGCATAGCAGTGTGAAGAGCCAGGATGCCGGCAGCAGGACAGGTGAGTGCACTACCGGGGGTTGGGTGTGTGGGCAAAGGAGTGTGAGTGTGTATATGAGTGTGTGGGGAGGGGTGTGTGTGTGTATGAGTGTGTGGGGGAGGGGTTTGTGTATACGAGTGTGTAGGGAAGGGAGTGTGTTTGTGCGGGGGGATGTTTTGAGTGTGTGTATTTGAGTGTGCTGGGGAAGGGTCTGTATGTGTTTCAGTGTGTGGGAGAGGTGTGTGTATATGAATGTGGGGAGAGGAGTGTGGGGGGGTGGATGAGTGTGTGTGTTTGGGAGTGTGAGAGGAGGGGTGTGTATGTGTGAGTGTGCGGGAGTGCGATGTGTGTATTTGAGTGTGCAGTGAAGGGGTTTGTGTGTTTGAGTGTGTGGGGGAGAGGTGTTTGTGTGGGGGTGGCTGAATGTGTGTTTTTGAGTGTGCAGGAGAGGGGTGTGTGTAAGGGGTGGCTGAGTGTGTGTGTTTCAGTGTGTGGGGGAGGTGTGTTTGAGTGTGCGAAGGGATGGGTGAGTGTATTTGAGTGTGCAGGGGAGGGGTGTAAGTGTTTGAATGTGCAAGGGGGTAGGAGTTGCACACTTGTCTTCTGCCCCTTGCTCCTGTCTCCTTCCCCCTGCGGTCTGTCTCTGGCGGCCTTAGTGTGGAGGAGATAGGCCACAGGGGGTAGAAGTTGCCCTCTACTCCCTGTTTCCTGCCACCTGCAGTCTGTATTTGTCAGCTACAGGTGGCTGGACATAGACCACAGGGGGCAGGAGTTGCCCCCTTGTCCCCTGCAGTCTGTCTCTGGAAGTCACAGGGGGCAGGTTACAGGTAGCAGGGGACTGACTTTGGCGATTGCCTATGGCAATAGCCTATTCAGCATTCAGGAAAGCTGGGTGACACTCCATCCCCCAAAGATGGCACCCAGTTTTCTTGTCATGGAAAGCTGGATGTTACCTGTGGGCAATGGGTATCAGTCAGCTTTCCTGGATGCTGGATAGGCTATGCAGCCTATATGTATTTATATGTGTGTAATTATTTATTTACAGGTTCCCATTTGGACTACTTCGGATTCGGTGGACTACGTCGGATCAACCTCGATCAACCTCGTGTCATTATTACCCCAGTACCCAACACACGAGGGGTACTGGGAAGAGCCGTCCACTATCCGTCAGAAGTGGACCCTTTAATGTGATGATTGGCTTCTGGAGCAGCTGCAGGCTGGTATTTTTGGAATGGGAATGGACCAGTATTGATGGTTCTTCCCATTCTGATAGTATCATGCTACAGCTGTCGGTTTTACCTTGGCTGGTTATGGAAAATGGGGGGAAACCCATGTCGTTTTTTTTCCTGAAAATTATTTATTGAGAATCTAAACATGGGCATCCACTGTAATGGTTACACGAGTTGCCCACTTTAGTATTCTCAATAAATAAAAGATTTTTGGAAAAAAAAAATAAACAAAGTGGGGTCCCCATTTTCCACAACCAGCCAAGGTAAAACCAACAGCTGCAGCCTAATACTATTCGAATGGGTAGGTCCATTAACACTGGTCCCTTCCCACTCTAAAAATACCAGCCTGCAGCCGCCCCAGAAGCAGACCATCACATTAGATTGTACGCTTTTGACGGTAACCTGGCTCTTCCCAGTACCCCTGGTGCATTAGGTACTGGAGTAATAGTGACACGGCATTAGTGTTAGACTTGGGGTGACAAAAACTACTGCTGACTGACACCAAGCCCGAGCGCTAGTAATACAAAGGTGTCTGTCAGATCCTCCATTACTAAAGCCAAAATTAAATGGAAAAAAAGTAGACAAAAATTGCAGTAAAAACCTTTAATTCAAATAAACACTACCCAACATCTGCCCTCTTTCACCATTTTATGAGTCTGACATAGTCCAAAGGGGAAACCTGTATAAATATAGGAACATAAAAAAAAAAAAAACATGACAGTGCTAAATTTCCCTTCCATCCCCTAAAAAGGTTCCTGGCTGATCTTTTGGGGGGCGGGTAGGGAAATTCAACCTGAACAATATGTTCTGGGGGGTACAGACCACAAAACAGCAAAGCTGCGGGGGAGGGTTTTTCTACTCCCCCCCCTGCCCCAAGGAGTTTGTAAGCGGGCTCTATGTCCTCTCTCCCACCACTCCCCACTATTGTGTTATGCATCCTAGTAACAACATGAAATACAACCCCCATCACACCATAACCTCTCTACCTTATACCCCATACTCCTCTGACCTTTTTTAGGGGACATGGAATAACCAAGAAAATGCAATTTTGGCGTTTGGAATTGTTTTCTTCAACGGTGTTCGGCATATGGGATATATGATGTTATTTTTTAATAGTTTGATACCAATTTTGAAAAACTTTTTTATTTGTAAAATGGCAAAAAGGAGGGTGATTTGAACTTTTAATATTTGATACTTTAGATTTTTTTCACTTTAACTTTGAGTCCTTGTAGGGGGCGTGATTGTCAGTATACTCTTCTGCACTGTATAAACAATGCAGAAGAGTGTACAAAAATGGCAATTCTATTACTTCCTACCTAGCGCTGAGCAGAAGCAGTTTACCTATATAACTACAAGCCCCAAGATCATTTAGTTGTGTTTTTTATTTCTTCATCTTTCCCACCCTCAATCTCAGTACATGGCCTCTGTTTCCTCCCACATGTTGAAAACCTCAAGAGGCAGGCCCAAAGTGGTGTGGCTTCAAAGCCGGCTGGAAAAAAGCCAAACATCTCAACTTCAGTCAACTGTCCTTTTGGCAGTTTTCAGTGCGTCAAGATATACAGAACTATTCAGCTTCCTGTCACGAAACAGCTGATATAGAACTCCAAGAATCCCATAGAAAAATGCATGAAATGACATTCCTCAGCATTAAAACTGCAACACTAAGAAGAAAAAGTTAATAATATGCAAATGATAAAAAGATGGAAACAAAATATAAAAAATATCTTGATTTATTCATTTTTTAGTATGGCACGTGCAGAAATGCAGGCTCTTACATACCTTGGCATTTTTAAAATTTAGATTTTTTAAAAGGGGTTTTCCCAAAGAAGTGAGTTCCTTATAACAGGTGTACTCCCCTTTGAGGCTTGAAAAAAGGGGCGTTGTGCTTCTGTTTTTTAAAAAAAACAAGTACCTCCTCTGTGATGAATCATTAAACCCCCCCTTGCACGTCCTGATACTATCTCTGTATTTTGAGAAAAATTTGTTTTGAAACCCACAGAGGAAATGTATTGTGCACAAGCTTATGCTTTTTTTATTTCTCCCTCTTATTTGCTCAGGAGAGAAGATAAGCTCAGCGGCGCCTTTTTTTCTTCCCTTACTAACGGTGAGGGGGATAGAGAGGGGGGCTGAGCAGAGAGCCAGGGAAGGTCTGCATTTTACTCAGAAAATTCTTTTAAAACCAGGGTTTCTCATACAAAAGACAAAGGATTTTTTTCCCCAGTCCCTTCAAATTCATTCATGTTCCCTGCCATTGAAAGAAGTGCAAACAAGCAAGGGCCGCCAATCAGTCCCTGGTTTGTCAAATTTTAAAAATGTTAGGAAAAAACCAAGAGCCATGAAAGGGAAGGCTGTAGTTTCAGAGGTTTCCTTTTTTTGTGACTATTTTGGGAAAGTATACAGGGAAAAGTCGCATGCGGGTGAAAACCAAAATTCATAAAATGGTGAGGTACCGACGAGCTACATCTGATTGTTAATGGAAAATTAAAAAACGGTAAGTTTTTTTACGCAGTTACCTGCTGACGATACAAAACAACGGAGTTTTTGTTTTCCCCTTTGATTTCCCCTCTCAGTCTGCCCATTAGCTTTGGGTGGAAAGGCAGAGGAGAGGACAGGGATATACCAGACCTTGCAAAAGGGGTCTCCAAAACCCGACCGAATAACCCCTCTGTCCCAAACCAAAATTTTCGGGGAAAACATCAGTTTGACAATGTCTTTGAAAAGAGTTCAGCCAGTTTTTAAACGACGCAACCCCCCTTAACGGAACAAGATGGCACATTTAAGAATGGTCCACTACCACCCAAATAACCGTTTTGCCCTTTTTGGGGGAAAGGGCCGCATAAAACCTGGAGATGTGGGTCCCCGGACGTTTTTATACAGGTAGGGGGCAAATTTCCCCAGGAGGGCGAGTTTGGGGAAACCTTTGTCGGCGCAGATTCACAAGATGCCACATAGGCCTCAACATAGAGGGGAATGACGGCCACCGTAATTAAAGAAATAAGTTTTTTTTGGGCAGACACTCCAGGATGCCCAATAAACAGAATCATGAAAAATTTTTTAAAAAACGTGCCGAACTGAGTGGGGGGCAAGTCCTTTGAAATAGGGGGAAATTAGCAGGTCTCTACCCGGGAAAAGCTGAGACAAAAAGTCACTTGGGCAATTAGGTGCCAAATCCTCCTGGATGTTGGCTGGACACGAACCCTCTAGCATCAGCCCTTTAATTTTTTGAACCAGGGCTGTAAGTAACAACAAAGTTGAAGCGCGTAAAAACTATTTTCCAAGCGCCCCGACGTGGATTTAACCCTTTTGCACTCCCCTAAAAAGGTAAGTTTTTTTTATCGTAAGGACCGTGACCCGTCTGGGGCCCCCCGAGGAAGTGGGATTCCCGAAGGCCCACTTAATAGCCAACAGCTCCGATTCCCCAAAGCAAATTCCTTTCAGCTGAGGAAAATTTACGTAAAAGAAAAGGGAAAAGGGCGAAGGTTAGTCATATTAGCGGCCCCTGAGACAAACCGCCCCTGCCCATACTCGAAGCATCAACTCAACGACAAAGGGTTTGCTGTGATCTGGGTTGAATTTAACACAGGAATGATACAAAACACTGCTTAAGCTTCTCAATGCCTCAATGGCCCCAGGTTGCCAATTACTGAACTTTACACCCCCTTTTAGTCTGTCAGTCAAAGGGCCGAACTAAAACAGAAAAATTCGATTAATTTACGAAGTAGTTCGCAAACCCTAGGAAACCGCTGAGGGCCTTCGGATGAAGGGGGACCCAATCGGAATGGCCTGAATTTTACCGGGGTCATACAAATGAGTTAGGAGTCAGGATGTCCCCAAAAAAAGGTACCCTTTTGACCCCCGAAAAACCCTTTTTCAAGCTTTCAAACAAACTATTTTCTTTAGGATTCGCAATAACCCGTCGTCATGTTTAACGTGGGACGACCAATCTTCCGAATAGATTAAAATGGCATCCCGGAAACGACCATACAACAACCCAAAGAGTTCACGGAAAAATCATTAACCATTCTGGAACCCGCGGGAGAATTTCACAACCCGAACGGCTCACCAGATACTCTCAATTTGACCTTCAGGTGTGTTAAGCGTTTTACATCATCCCCTTCTCGAAATACGGAATGTGGTTATAGGCCATCTAAGTCAACTTGGAAACACTTGCTCCCTGGTTTGGTTGAAACAGATCAGGATCATGGGGTAATAGGGTAGTGTTGAGAGATTTGCGTTGCTATCGAGATCGATCGATAGTCGATAGGTCGCCGCTATCGATAGGTTTCTTCGATAGTGAGCATCGATTATGAGCGTTACCATTAAAGTCTATGGAGAGGCCAACAACACCTTCATTATTACACCCAAACAACGGCTGGAGGAAGTGAAATTAACATCCACAACAGTCAAATGGATACGGCTACATCTTAGGCAACACACTTAGGTTATAAAAGTCACAGAAAAAAAAGTCACAGACCATTCACTATCATGTCTTGTACCACAGCCTGACCTTAAACCTGCATCACACAATTCAAAAAGTGCCAGAAGGCAGTATGATTTGAACCATCATTTAATTGAAACTGGACATTGAATATACCTGTCCTGGAACGCAGCATGAGCCAAAACCTGCATGACCCCACCATTTAAAAAGTGCTGGAAAAGGAGTCTTCCAACCACCATTTTAGTAATTTCACTGGACATTGGGACTATACCTGTCCTGGGCCACAGCATGAGCCCAACTGCATGACCCCCACATTTCAAAAAGTGCTGGAAAAAGGAGTCTTTCAAACACCATTTTAGTTTCACTGGACATTGATTACCTGTCCTGGGCCACGCATGAGCACAAACCTGCATGACCCCCACATTTAAAAGTGCCGGAGAAAGGATTCTTTCAACCACATTTTAGTTTCACTGGGACATTGAATATACCTGTCCTGGGCCAACAGCATGAGCCCAAACCTTGCATGACCACCACATTTAAAAAGTGCCAGAAAGGAGTCTTTCAACCACCATTTTAGTTTCCACAGGACCATTGACTTATACCTTCCTGGCTCACAGCATGAGCCCCAAACCTGCATGACCCCCCACATTTAAAAGTGCCAGCAAAAGGAGCTTTCAACCACCATTTTAGTTTCACATTGACATTGATATACCTGTCGTGGGCCACGCATGAGCCCCAAACCTGCTATGACCCCCCACATTAAAAAGTGCCAGAAAAAGGAGTCTTTCAACCACCATTTTAGTTTCACTGGGACATTGATATACCTGTCTTGGGCCACAGCATGAGCCCTAAACCTGCATGACCCCCACATTTAAAAAGTGCTGGAAAAAAGGAGTCTTTCAACACCATTTAGTTTCACTGGACATGACAATACCTGTCCTGGGCCACAGCATGAGCCCCAAACCTGCATGTCATCCCCACATTTAAAAAGTGCGGAGAAAGGAGTCAACCACCATTTTAGTGTTCACTGGACATTGCACTATTACTGTTCCTGGGGCCACAGCTGAGCCCCAACCTGCATGACCCCCACATTAAAAAGTGCCAGAAAAAGGATTTCTTTCAACCACCATTTTAGTTTCACTGGACATTGACTATACCTGTCCTGGGCCAAGCATGGAGCCCCAAACCTGCATGACCCCACATTTAAAAAGTGCTGGAAAAAGAGTTTTCAACCCCATTTAGTTTCATGACATTGACTATACCTGTACTGGGCCAACAGCATGTGCCCCACAAACCTGCATGACCCCCCACATTTAAAAAGGCCGAAAAAGGAGTCTTTCAACCACCATTTTAGTTTCCACTGGACATTGGGACTCTATACCTGTCATGGGCAACAGCATGACAGGGCGGAGATACAGTGGGTGCGGTGAAAGCCAAGGCTGGCGTCCGTCATCTATTAACAAGCAGGTTAAAATGCCCTGATGACGCAGCAACGAAAACTGTCGTGGCTGAAGCAGAGTGGCGGAAGCGAAGTGTGAGGAACTCCAGCCTTCTTCTGTACACAGTAATACCTGGGTAGCGCTTGCCCCTGCGTTTTAGTTTGGACCAATTGAGCTTCACTTGGAAATACTGGTGGTTATCGCTCCTGTTACACCCAGGTGCCCTTTATCTTGGCACTCTTTTTCTCATTTTTCTCATCGTGCTTGAGGAAATGTTATCTGTTCTTTGTTCTCCCCGGTCGTCTGTGCTCCATACTCCATGTTCTCTGAATACCTACATTGGTACAAGTTTTCCTTGTACCTCCCTTGTACAATTCAGAGGATTTTTTTACAGCTATTTTGTACATGCAAGTTTTTTTAGTACTTGTATTCTAGAAAACACCATTTAAAATAGGATGGAATTCCACCAGTCTTTGTTTCTCTTTTTTTTCATCTGTATTAAATTGGTTGTCTCAATACAGGATGATAGCTATGTTAAAGATCTTGCAAAATACAATTCATATTTGCAATATGTGTCCATTAACAGTGTCCTCCTATTCCTGTTTCTGACAGCCATCACCCTTGAGCCACTCTTGACAATTAGTGAAGAAACAAATGTCAGTTAGAAACAAACATTTTTTAGATTAGGACCTGTAGTATAGTGCATGTCACAGCAAAAATGCCCCAAAAATTCAAAGCATGACCTTGAGCCACTTTGGTCAATTGTGAAGAACAAATCGTTGTTAGAAACACCACATTTTTTGAATAGAAATAATAACCCCCCCCCCCCCCCCCCCCCCCCCCCCCTTATAAAAGAACCTGTAGTATAGCTGCATGTCACGCAAATGCCCCCAAAAATTCAAAAGCATGACCTGAGCCACTTTGGCAATTGTGCAAGAACTAAATGTCTGTAGAAAAAACATTTTTTTGTATATAGGATCTTAGTATTGCTGCATTTCAAAGCAGCATGACCAAAAAAATTATAAAAATGACTTCTCAGCCACTGATTAAAAATTGTGAGGGAGAAATGGCCACTTGAAGCCACATTTTGTTTATAAAGGACCGTGATATTGCTGTATCTCACAGGCTACATGACCCAAAAAAATTATAAATATGGGACTTCCTCAGCCACTATTAAAAATTGTGAGGGAGAAATGCCACTTAGAGCCACATTCTATTCCAAAGGACCATAATTATAGCTGTAATCTCACAGCAACATGACCCAAAAAATTATTAAATATGACTTCTCAGCCACTATTAATAATTGTGCGGAGAATTGCCACTTAGAAGTCACAATTTCTTTCCAAAGGGACCATGATTATTTGCTGTATCTCACAGCAACATGAATCAAATACCATTGACAATTGCGAAAACTTCTTAGATAAAAGTGAGTAAAGGAATACGGTGTTGTCATGAAACATTGCTTTATTTTACAGTCTCCTCACAGCAAAAACCAGCAAATGAAATGCTTGGAAAAGAGATAAAAATCTGCAGTAAGAAATGATCATTTAAAAAAAGTTTTCACGAGGGACCATTTCTGTTTGAAAAAGGAATGTAAAGTAGACGGCAAAACTAATCGGTGACCTCGGCAATTGGGGCCACAACATCATCACGAGATTCCATGCCTGATTATCTTGATGAAAGTCAAACGATCCACATTATCTGTGGAAAGCCCCAGGATCGTTTGTCTGTAAAGACTCTCCAGCTGTGCTGAAGGTCCGTATCAGATATGACTGGCTGGCTGGCTGGGCCGGACAACACCTCTATGGCGTGACGAGCCAGCTGGGCCAATTCGTCCATTTGGATACCAGATGTCTTTTGGTCGGAACACATGCAAAACATCGGTGTTGAGACGAGATAGTCGTGCACCATGATCTTAAACTGATCTCTGTGTGTAGGATGTGTGCCCCTGCATTGCATGCGTCTGTGTTAGTGGTAAAACAAAGATTGCCAGAGGTACCAATTAGGCTTCTGCACACTGTGCTGCTGCTGCCGCTACGCCTACTTGGACACTCTAATGCTGTCACGTCGCTGATTTGTTCCACCGTGACATTTGGGGAACGTGAAGCAGACGCAACAGATGTCTCCCAGTTGATCAATCAGCAAGGTCTCCATTTCCTGCATTTTACTTCTATTTGGGTGGGTGGAAGGAAAGTGCTGATTTTTGTTTGTACGGGGATCCTGGAGGGTGGCCACCCACGTAACGTTGTTCATTTGATGGCTTAATGCGAGGATCATGTTGGAGGAAATGGAGCATCCAGCACTCATGTGAGAGATGGGGCCTGATTTCAAGCCTCTGGGTCGGGGGCACTAGCAAACTGATCCTTCCTCATCTTCCTCCTCCGCCTCCAAATTCGCGCCAACCTCATTTCAAGGCAGACGTCGGTAAATCGGTGTCTAGGAATACCTGTCCTCCTCCTCCTCCTCCTCCGCTTGCCTCCGGCACAGCTTCAACTCAGCCCTTGACTTGCCTAGATGAGCACCCTGAGAGCTGATGCGCCACCTTGCACTAGGCTCTGGACCCCGAACCACTGCCTAATGAAGACACCTGATGAAATTGTGAAATGTCGGGCCTTGTGATTGGACGGACGTGAAAGGCTCCCGGTGTCCGCATCTGTGTCCGTCTCCTCCTCCATCGCTGGCGGGACACTGTTGTTTCAGAGTGTCCAACGACGTTCCAGAAAATAAGATCACCACAATTGCTCATGCTGACAAGGGCATTGTCACGCACTGTCCATTTTGGTGGCTTCTTCAAAACTGGCAAGGATGGTGCAGACTCTTTCACCTGCTCACTCTCGGTGGTTCAACAACCCGAGGTCAGTACCGGCTGCTTGTCAGGCCTTGTGTCACTTCGATACTGCGTAATGGCCATTGCGCTGCTGCACACCAATCGCTGGAGATGTGGAGGGTGGAATTTCCATGCGTGTTGCCACCCGTCAACATGAGACCGGTTGCCGGGGAGGCCGAGCTGACGCAGCAACGCAGCCAGGCTCGGGACGAAAGAGGGTGCGATACGGCGGAAGTGCGAAATCAGGACCTCGAGCCTTATTCACCTAGCGGCAGTCCAGTACCCGGGTAGCTCTTTAGAAATTCTGGACGGACAAAGGTTAAGTACAATGTGCAAGGCAAGGATGTGCTCCAGTCTACGATCTAAGGGCGGCCAGCAGATTTCGCCCGTTATCGCACACCACTTGCATGGCCACAAGGTTCTTGTCACCAGCCAGCGCTCGGTCTCGTTGTTAGGAGCAATCCACAGCTCCTGCACCTGTGTGTGGACGGTCCTCAAGTAGAGTGAGGCAGATTAATTTCAACACGGCCTGGTGCTCTGGCACGTGATGCCACCAGACGGTCCTTGGGGGAAAGAGCCCTGCACCAATCCATGCGGTTTTGAAGAGCGTGCGCTGTAGCCTGAGAGCCACCGTCACCCCCAGAGACATCACCCAGATCACCCAGTGAGCTGTCACAGAGATATAGCGGCCTTCGGCGTGCTTACTAGTCCTTGTGTTCGGTGGTGAGGGATGGACTTTTTTCCGGACAGATTGAGACAACGCGCTTGTAATTTTAGATGTCAAGTGGCTGGCCAGGGCAGTGGACGGCTTTTCTGGAAAGAACAATCGGCCCTGCTCTGCCCATCTGGGTATTGGGGGCAAGCAGGAGGGCCATGACGTGGCGGAACCCATCTGTTGTCCACCAGACGGAAAAGGCAACATTTCCAAGGCCAAAAGCCTGGCAATGCCGACATTCTGGCTTTTGCTTTGGGATGGTTTGGGTTAAAAGTGTTTCTCTGTACCCAAACCTGGAAGACAGAAGGCTGGCTGCTAGACTGGACCGCTGTTACGGCGTGCAGGGACGTCTAACTGGCGCGAAAGGAGAAGGGGTTGGATGGGTCCTCTGGTGGTGCTGGTGGTACTCGTGGCATCGGTGGCGGATGAGAGGAGGCTGATCCTGATTCATGACTCTGAGAGACATGGTGCTGAGAACGCTTGGTGGTGGCGGAGGAGGAGGAGGCGGAGACAGAGGTGGACCAGTGGTTGGAGCCGGCGTCGGTTGGCTTTTGGCAAGTGTTCCCTCCATTTAAACTCATGCATCGCTGCATGTGGACTGACATGTTGGTGGTGGTTAACCACTTAAGGTTCTCTGCCTCTACTTATGCGTTTACGCAAAGGCGGCATATGGACATCGCTGGCGTGAATCAGAGGCTTGCACAAGAAGGCCCAGCTTGAGAGGTCCCTGGACCTTTTTGACGGCGATAAGCGGGGAGCGGGGTCTTGAGGACCGATGGCTGCGGAATCTTATCAGCAGACTTCTGCGACATGCCTCTCCCTTTTTGTGGCGGGAACCCGTATTGTACACTACCCATCGTCTTCCTCCTCGTACACTGATGAAGCGCTCTGCAAAGCAAAATTCTGCGGAAAAGACCCAGGATGGATCCAGCAATGTCGTCATCACTCATATCCATCACACAGGCTGATTGGTCGTCCTGACTTTCTGCATCCAGAAGCTGCGGGCTACAAGCAAGGGCACCTGCAAAGCGCTGCCGACCCGCCCGGGATTTTTGCCCAATTGAACCCGGCTTCCTTCACCTCCTATGATGGCATCAGTAACTGGGCGTCTGAGCAGAGGAAATCATCCTCTTGATCTTTTTAACAGCCTTCTGACCCCAACCGCATTTGTCATCAAAGAGGCTTCAGACAATGAGAATTAATCCACAGTGGTGGGTACACGAGTTGACATTTGGGGCTGCTTCATGTGGACGGATGTGGGATGATGCTGATGACGACATTTGTGGCCGTGGGACTGAGGAGACGAGGAGGGTAAGATGCTAGATGCAGGTTGCATTCACCACTGAAGGACAGATTGGCGCGATGCTCGTTACTTAGATTCACAGGGCCCGGACCAGCGATGACAAGCCTGAGGTCCTGCAACTGGACGATCCGCTGGCAGCGTGTTGTCGCCAGCACTGGAAAGGAGCACCTTCTTTCGTACTCTACCTCATGTGTACCCCCCTCTTGCGCGCTTACCACCTGCATTTCGCTCCATGTCCAGAAATATAAAGATTTGAGAAGGTATGGAATAGTTTTGAAAGTCTCTTATTAAAAGACGGGCAAATCACAGTATTCTCAAATCCCCTAATCAAAAACAAAAATTGCTGGATCAAAATAAACTGCAAGGTGTCTATCAACAAATCTGGACTGGGCAAAAGTCCAAAAACACGTACTCTGTATGTTTGGTATAATAAATGGGTATTTTTTGCCCTTTCAATTCACCTGTGGTGAATATAGAATTGCTGTTTTAAGATTTACTGCTAGGATGCTGCGTCACGGAACAGTACTGGTGCGCAAAAGTCAAAAAAACACGTAACTGTATGTTTTGATATATAAATGTATTTTTTGCACCCTTTCAATTCACCTGTGGTGAATATAGAATTGCTTTTTTTAAGATTTCGTAGATGCTGCGTCTCAATGAACAGTACTGGTGCGCAAATCAAAAACACGTAACTGTTATGTTTTGATATAATAAATGTATTTTTGCACCTTTCAATTACCTGTGGTGAATATAGATTTGCTGTTTTAAAGATTTTCGTAGATGCTGCGTCAATGAACAGTACTGGGTGCGCAAAAGTCAAAAAACACGTATCTGTTATGTTTTGGTATAATAAATGGTATTTTTTGCACCTTTCAATCACCTGTTGTGATATAGAATTGCTGTTTTAAGATTTACGTAGATGCTGCGTCAATGAACAGTATGGGTGCGCAAAAGTCAAAAAAAAACACGTAAACTGTTATGTTTTGATATAATATTGGTATTTTTTGCACCTTTCAATTCACTGTGGTGAAGATAGAATTGCTGTTTTAAGATTTACGTAAGATGCTGCGTCAATGAAACAGTATGGGTGCGCAAAAGTCAAAAAACGTAACTGTTATGTTTTTGATATAATAACATGTATTTTTCGCACCTTTCAATTCACTGTGGTGAATATAGAATTGCTGTTTTTAAGGATTTACGTAGAAGCTGAGTCAATGAACAGTACTGGGTGCGCAAAAGTACAAAAACACGTAACTGTTATGTTTTGATATCATAAACGTTATTTATGTGCACTTTCAATTCACTGTGGTGATATAGAATTGCTGTTTTTAAGATTTACGTTAGATGCTGCGTCAATGAACAGTAACCTGGGTGCGAAAAAAGCCCAAAAATCACGTAACTGTTATGTTTTAAATATAATAAAGGGTATTTTTTGCACCTTTAAATTTTACCTGTGGTAAAATATATTTTTGCTGTTTTAAGATTTGGGTAGTTTGCTGGGGTCAAGGGAAAACGTAGGGTGCGAAAAAGTCAAAAAAACGAAAAACTGTGTTTGTTTTTGTACGATACACGGTATTTTTGGCAACAAAAAACCCTGTGTGATTTCAAGTTGCGGGAAAATTGTAATTTAAGGCAAGGTGGATATATAAAACAGCCCAACAGGGGTAAGGGGTAAAATTGAACACCTATTTTGAAATGTATACTGATAATAAAAGTGGGGGTTTTGCAGCTAAAAAGGGAGACTGCAGTTATAGAAATGATGTTTATCCAATATAATTTCGGCTGCCCAAACCCAAAAAAAAAATTTTTTTTAAAAATTGAAAAATTTTAAAATTAAAAAAAAATTTTCCCAAACTACAATGTTTTAAAACAAGTCTTGGTGACTTTACCCAAATTTTTCTTTATAGATAGAGTTTGTCTTGTTCGCCCGCGGGCCCCCCCCCCCCCGCTCCCCGCGTGAATTTACAGCGGTAGTGTGCTTTAAAAATTTTCTAGCTAATAAAATAAAATTTTTCAAAAAACTCTAATCTAATAAATTTGGGCGGATCCAGCTAATTTGTAGAGGGGTTTTTCGTGCAGAAATAGACTAAATTTTGCTGAGCTGTTTGGCCCCAGGGGATATCCCCCATGAGACGCTTTAGGACCCTGAGGCTGAAACAGGAAACGCTGTTCTAGGGTTAAAAAGAGGTATGTGATTTTTCCGCCCAAACGCAAAACCATACACATCCCCGTCATGACGTCGCCCCACAAATTTTTACCCTCCTTTTTCTGGGAAAACTGATTTGCTGGCCGCCCCCAAAAATTTCAGGAACGCCGGGAAAAAAAGGGCGAAACTTAAAAAAGATGAAAGTTTAGATTTTAAACCTTTTTATTTGCATGAACTGGAAAATTCGGGTCACCATTTAAAAAACCCTTTCCGATTTCAAACCCCTTTTTTCGATAAAAATTCCCCTCAAAACCTTTGTAATGGGTATTGGTTTTTTAAAGTTATTTTATTTAGTTCTCGGTAATCTATGATGGACAGAGGCCTCCATCCCTTTTTTTCCCACAAGAAAAAAAACCCCGCACCCATGGGAGGGCACCCAAAGGGCGGATATGCCCTTCTGTAGGCTTTCCCGCAAAAATATTGTTTCATTGGGTGGACCCGGGCCGTTTTTATATCTCCCCCTTGGGGGAAAAACCCCAAATCCGGGCTAGGTCAAAGGGGACGTCGTAAGATCTATGGGGGGTGTATTTTCCGGGCTGTTTCTGGGAAATTTCGCAGCCCAAAGGGCCCCGGATAAAAAAGGGGAAACGCTCCCCCTTTGTATTGCCCCGTAGGTAGGGGGAAATCTGTCAAAAACACCGTTGTCCCCCTTGACCCAAAATTTAAACCCGAATTTTCCCGTCAAACACTGGGTTATGGGTTTTTGAAACCCCGGGCAGCCCCAACCCCCACATCAGCGGGCAGCCCCCCCATGATAAATAGAATTATTTTCCGGTTTAAAAGGAAACAGACCCCAAACCTTTCCCGCTCGAGTTTTCAAAGTTGGGTTGTGCCCCCAGGGTAGTGGAGTCAATAGCCACAAAACCCCTAGAAAAGGGCTCAGATAAAGGTCTCCAAAAGGTTTGGCCTAGACGTTTGACGGGAAAAAAGCATCAAAAAAATTGGGGAAACTGATCCAGAAATCCCCAAATGCACTCCGAACCCGGGCAGCGGGCAAGTATTTAAAACTTAATGGTGCAGGGAAAAATTTTTGGATTTAAATTTGGAAAAAAAACCCGCCCCCTAGGGGGATCTTTCCCGCTGGGCCCCCTTGGCGCTGGAAATTTTTCTGGCCGATCTTCCATTTGGGGGCACTCCCGAAAAGCTGTGTCCATCTTTTCCACAGGTTTGAAGCACCAAAACCCAGGGTGCGACGAGTAGTCCCCACGGGGCCATGCAGCAGTCGCGGAAGGGGGGGGAAAAAAACCCCCCAAATTGCCCTGGAACCCCCTCTTTGGGTTTTTAAAACGGGGAAAAAAGGGTTTTTGAAAGGTTTAACCCTTGGGGTGGACCCCCCGGGAGGAAACCTTTTCCCCACGTCCCCTTTCCCAAAACGTCGTCCAGAAAAAACGGTAGTGCCATGGCCTCATCTAAAGTACCAGGGGTAGAGTAAGCCACCAATAAATCCTTCACATGGTCAGCTAACCCTAATCTAAACTGGCATCTGAGAGCTGGGTCGTTCCACCCAGACGGAACGCACCAGCGACGAAATTCAGAGCAAAACGGGAACGCCAAGCCACAAATCAGAACCGGAGGGATAAACGTAAACAAGCCGGGGTCAAAAGCCAAACGGGAGCAAGGTACAAAATCAGAAGACAAGCTGGGATCAGGAGAACAAACCGAGGTCAGGTACACAGGTAAGCATATAAACGAACAACGCACAGGTAATAAGGCAGCCAGGAGAATATCGCAGGCGCAGCACTCAGCTAGCAGGGAGTTTAAATGTGATCCCCAGATAGCGCCCCTGTATCTGATTGGAGCGGCCTCCGGGCCCTCCCATTGGCTGGTGCGACACGGCCCCTGTCAGGAGTGTCTGGGCCTCTGTCCCCCACAGAGCTGCCAACAGAATGTGTATCAGGGTGGGGTCGCTGATCAGCTGCTGCAGACTCTTCCTCCCTGCAAACCGAGCGCTGCCCAGCCTTGACAATTTCCACTCCCAAAGCAGCGTTAAAAAGTCTCCAAAATGCCACAGTTCATTTTTATTGATTCCTATGTAAAACAGCATTGTAGTTCACAGTTGACAAGGTTTTTCTGCACGTTTTCTGCGCTTCTTTGGGTGTTGTTTTTGATGCTGAAAAAGTGTTATGTCAATTCTTAATGCGTTTTCAATGCTTAAAATCCCCATAGGAATCAATAGAGAGCTTCAAAACCTCACCCTGGTGTGACGCTTCCCTTTTGTCTGTACGCCATCTTGGACCATCCTGGAGGTATTTAGCGCTCGGATCACCATCCTTGGTAGAACAGTATTGGCACACCAACATCAGGCTTCTGTTTAACTGGCCTCAACCAGTTTTATTCAGGCACAGGAGACATATACAGAAACAAAACAAAGCCTCAGCCGTCTGGCCTCTAACTAAACAATGGTAGAGACCCTCTCTATCAATGGCCTTGGCCTATTGCAAAGCACCATATGAACAGTTTCCCACACTGGGGTCAGACTTCTCTCCAAGCCTCTGGGGGCCAGAGCCTCTCTCCAGCTCCTCTGCTGCACTGTCAGCTAGCAGACCACGCCCCCCCAATTACCTGTGGTTACTGTCGCTAAATGGTTGCCTTCTCCCTCTGAAACGAGGTTTTCGGTGGCACGTCTGCAGCAGGTCTCCTGCTGTACGGTACCTAGTGAAAGAACCCTGCGACTGCCTAAGGTTGCTCTGTCACACTGGTTATTAATTTGTATGGGTGTTTCAGGAAGAAAACCGTGTTGGAAAACCTCATCAAAAACCTGATCAAATCCTCGTCAAAACCTCGTCTAAAAAGTGCTGCATTGAGGCGCTTTTCAGACGACTGTTTGAATATACCCTTAGGCTTCGTTAACATGGCACTGGTTTACAGTTGGATTTTTAAGCGGATTCAGTATTTAGAATCCGCAAAAATCCGACTGTAAATCATCCCCATAGACCTCAATACAAAATCCAAGCTGGTTTTTCTATTGACGGATTTCAAAGATGCCAGTCTTGATAAAACTTAGAACATGTTCTATAATCCTCCATATTATGTAGAATTACTCTACAGTTCAATTTTAATTCAAAAACCGACCGCAAAATCCGCAGCAATAGCCTCGGTAACCAATTGTAAAATATCATCAGGTTCTATAACCGAATGTGGCGGTATTTTACAATTGCCATGCAGACGAAGACTAAGAAAGACTGTATGGTGAGAACAACCTGTTTTCTGTTAACCCTTTTCTTTTATTCTGAAAGTCTAAGCTTAAAATAATTATATCATTATTTTGAATTTTTTCTGTCTAAAGTAGTTGAATTCTTTAAAGTAAGTTTTTATAAAGTTGGCAAAGAAATTGTTCCCAGTAAAAACATTTTCTTCAAAGATAAATATCAGTAAAGTAGTTGTAATGGTGTAATTTTTTCAGACTAAAAGACACAACCAGCATCTGAATATCGTTCTGTGAGTTCCAGACATTCTCACTTTTTTACTTGTCTGATGTAAAACTTGTTCCTGTCTCAATAATTGCATTTCATGTAGCAGTATTGAAATAAGCACCTATTCTGACAGCTAAAATTTTACTCAGAAATGTAAAGTATGTCATCTACGAGAATGCAAAAAGATTCCAGTACAATAAGTACTCAGAAACATGTGAAACATGTAAGGTTTTTTGAATCATTAACTATAAGAGACATTCTTCAACAGTTTTAGAGAATATAAAAGAATATAGAGAATAAAAAATGAAACAAAATGTTTAGAACAAATATTTTTCTGACTGTATTAGAGAAAGTGTTCTACTATATAGTTCCTACTTGAAAGGAAAATGTTATGACTTATTCTAGTACAAAAGGCCAAGTTTTAAAATTAATATCTTGGTATGTGTTTAAAGGGGTTTTGCCACAATCTCATTTCATACCTTCTGCATCCAGCTCTTCAGCTCTGTGTGCTCAGAAGGGGGCATGCGTGATTTGTTTGAATTGCATATCATGTGATTCAGCAGGATGACATCACCATGCCTTTCCTCTCTGTTGTCAAAGAAAGGTCTGTGTATGCATAGAGCTGTGAGTAGCTACAATGTAGCTCAGAGGTAAAGTTTTGCCTTACAGCACAAGGATCCTAGGTTCAAATCCCTGTAGAAACCAAATATGTGGACTTTTTTTCTCTTTATCAATGCACATACCTCATTGAGGTTTCTTTTTTATTTATTTACACTGTTTGACTAATTACTAAGGAGTACAGAGGATGGGAGTAGAATGGCAACACCTGGGGTTTGAAAACTGAGTAGCTGCCTGAGAGGAGAAGTGATGTCTGAGCATATCTGGCCAGGACTGAGGATCTCTCAGTCCTGGTTGTATCCCCTGGAGATGAGCTGTAAACAATGGATCACTAAAGGAGCAGCTAAAATAAAAATGGTCCAGAATTTTTAATGATGATAAATGGTAAAAATGTTTATTATTTATACCAGGCCTTATGTATGAAAACTGTCTAGCAGTAAGACTGTCTTTGTTGCCCATAGCAACCAATCAGAGCTCAGATTTTATTTTTCTAGAGCACTATATGTAATGAAAGCTCTGATTGGTCGCTATAGGCAACAAAGATAGTCTTACTGCTAGACAGTTTTCATACATAAATGTAAATCCAGCCGGAAACTTCCAAAAATTACAAAAAAAAGTAGTAAACAACACCACATATTACAAAATTAACTTCACGAGGCGCACAGCATTTCTCTGTGGATTTTTCATGCTTGTACCTGCAGTTATTTTCTCATAAAGTAATAGAATTGGCTTGTATTTCTTACTTTAACTTTGTACCAGCTGTAATGTACCATAAACAGGATTCTATCATTACGTTTGATGTTATGTTGTATGATGCTCTATGTGGTGCTTGTTATTGGCACAGACGGTGGTTTATTGTAAATGTGTCAAACTCAAAGCTTGCAGGCTGAATATCATGTCATAACCATGTCATTTTATTGTGGCCTATGAGAGCGTAGATACAGCGAGCAGGGATAGATAAGGTTCAGACACAGAAGGGCCAGCTCTTTACTTTTCCCAAAGGATGCAGCCAGGGGCGTAACTAGAGAAGCCAGGGCCCCAAAGCAAACTTTTGGATGGGGCCCCCTACCCCCCCACCCCCCTCGCCCACCTCCCTGACCACGACCATGTACCATGACATGCTGTTAGATAATGTAGATAATACAAGGGGCAAATACCTCACCATACATATCACCATCATACTGCTACCAATCAAATCCCACTATACTACGACCAACATTACCAATAACACTACAACATATGGACTTGATTATACCACCAGAACACGACCACAAATTACCACCACAAAGTGACTGAATAATACCCCATCTCTATTACTGATCAGTACACAAAGACCAATAGTACCGCCATATAGTGACCATATAGTGGTGTATACCAGTGTACACAGGCTCTGCAGACTGTATATAACCTCCATACAGTGACCATATAGTGGTAGACACCAGTTTACAAAGGACAAACATATGAGTGATTACAGTGCAGTTACATCTTGTGACTCACAGGTGACGTTTCTCTGACCAGTCATTGACTTTCTCTTTGGTTCTGCATCCGGTCCAGTCCGCCATCATGACGTCTCCCGAACACTTGTCCCTGCAGATTTAGACACAAATATCTTAGAATCCTGACTTTTCCGCACTGCCCCCTGGCTATATGGGGTTCCATTTAGGCAGGCAGGGTTTAGATAGGATATATGGGGCCCCAAATAGGCAAGGTTTAGGTAGCCACATAGAGTGCCCATATAGGCAGGCAGGTTTAGGTAGCTATAGGGAAGCAATACAGTAGACAGGGGTTAGGTGGGCTATAGGGGCCATATAGGTAGGGTTTAGGTATCTAAAGGGGCCCCATATAAGTAGACAGGCAGGCTTCCGGGGCTATAAAGGTAGGCAAGCTTTAGGGGGCTATATAGGCAGACAGGCTTCACGGTAGCTATAGGGCTATTCAGGCAGACAGACTTAGAGCTATATAGGCAGCCTTTAGGGGGCTATATAGGCAGGCTGGGGGGGTATACAGGCAGGCTGGGGGCTATGCAGGCAGGCTGGGGGTATATAGGCAGGCCGGGGAGGCTACCTAAGCAGGCTGAGGTGGCTATCTAGGCAGGCCGGGGAGGGCTATCTAGGCAGGCCGGGGGGGCTATCTAGGCAGGCCGGGGGGCTATCTAGGCAGGCCGGGGGGGTATACAGGCAGGCCAGGGGGTATACAGGCAGGCTTGTGGGGGTATACAGGCAGGCTTAGGGGGTATACAGGCAGGCGTGGGGGGTCTACAGGCAGGCTTGTGGGGGTATACGGCAGGCATATGGGGTATACGGCAGGCATATGGGGGTATACGGCAGGCATATGGGGGTATACGGCAGGCATATGGGGTATATAGGCAGGCATATGGGGGTATACGGCAGGCATATGGGGTATACGGCAGGCATATGGGGTATATAGGCAGGCATATGGGGGTATACGGCAGGCATATGGGGTATATAGGCAGGCATATGGGGTATATAGGCAGGCATATGGGGTATACGGCAGGCATATGGGGGTATACGGCAGGCATATGGGGTATATAGGCAGGCATATGGGGTATACGGCAGGCATATGGGGTATATAGGCAGGCATATGGGGTATATAGGCAGGCATATGGGGGTATACGGCAGGCATATGGGGTATACGGCAGGCATATGGGGGTATACGGCAGGCATATGGGGGTATACGGCAGGCATATGGGGGTATACGGCAGGCATATGGGGTATATAGGCAGGCATATGGGGTATATAGGCAGGCATATGGGGGTATACGGCAGGCATATGGGGGTATACGGCAGGCATATGGGGTATACGGCAGGCATATGGGGGTATACGGCAGGCATATGGGGTAGGTAAAATAAGAAATCTCTTACTTACCTCGGTCCACGCTCCCCCAATGCGCCGTGCTGTAGTCTCTGTGCTCAGCGCGGGCGGCGCGGTGATGTGACGTCTCCGCACGCGCCCACGTGATCACAGTGCCGGCAGGGGAAGTAGCAGAGCGGAGCGATCGGCGCTCCGTTCTGCTATCTCCATGGAAGCGCTGCCTCTGAACGCTCGGGCTGGAGGGCCCGGGCGTTCAGAGGCAGCATGCGCCGGGCCCCGCAGCTCCCCGCCCGCCGCAGTGAACTGTTAAGTTCACTGCCGGCGGGCCCAGGAGCGGCATTACCGGGGTAGCGGACGCAGTAGCAGCTGCCCCGGGGCGCGGGCCCCCCTAAGCGCACAGGCCCCGGAGCAACTGCTACCCCTGCTGCCCCTGGATGCAGCCAGCACTTAGCAGCTGCAGTGGCACCTGCACTGGTAGTGGCGCTATTTAGAATTTTGAGCACTGGTGCACACCTCCACACTCCAAACAATCATAATATACAATGCATAATTCTAAGTATTATACAGTATAGTGCCCAAATAACTATGCCATAACATGCAATGCATCATTCTAAGTGTTATACAGTATAGTGCCCAAATAACTATGCAATATGTTTGCCAGATAAAGGCTTAAAAAATACTAATATACAAATAGCACTGTTAAACTCTTATGGACCACAGTATGTCTCTTGCTGATGGGGCAAAAAGGAGCTGAAATCAATGTTCTGTGCTTAATGAATCAGGGGCTCAGCTGTCTGATGACAGCCAGGATCCTGCTCTAATGTCAAAAAGTGGACATATCTGTTCTTTAAAGTGAGTCCACCGTGGATTCGCATCGGGCAGGAGTGACGCGGATAAGTCCCATACTTTATCGATACAAAGATCATGTCTCAGATTATGGGGACAGTAAAAATAAGCACTTTTGTAATTGGGTTGCATTACCTCTGTCACTTGGTTTAGCAGATATGAGCTTCTCTGTAAAACTGTCTTTTATTTCTGCTGTTGCTGGTCAGAACGCCCCCTGGTCGATTCTCACACCCTAGACACGCCCCCTGCACTGTGATTGGCTGGCTGACATTTCATTCAGCCTGTTGGGATACGCCCCTAGACAGGAAACGCCCCGGCCACGCCCCCTGCACTGTGATTGGCTGCTTGCACACTCTGTGTTTACTCCCCTCTGAGCTGTTAAAATCGATAGTGAAACCAAAGTCTGCTGGCTCTATGTACATCTCCCAGCTTTAGGGTCAATGTTCTGGGCAATTACTGGCTGTTTAAGGTGCTTTTGCCAAGAGGTTGATTAACCTCCTCACAGATCCAGTCCTTAAGCTGCTACTTGGAAAAGAAGGCGTTCTGTTCCTCAGATCGAATGCAAGCCCCGCCTCCTTATGACGTCATCACCTGTAGTGTATAACATAAGGATTCAACACTGCATCTGTATAAGCTGCTTATATAGTGCAGTGCTTAGCTGATCAGTTCTGCAAGACAGAGGTTAGGAGTTCAAGCCCCATCAGCAGTTTTTTTTTTTCTTTAAAATTTGTATACATATGTAAAGATATGAAAATATATGTGTAGACATCTATAATTTTATTCATATACACACACAAAGCTCCTCTATATAGTGTCCCATAATTGTAGTTGAGTAAAGATTTCTGCCTGTTGTCAGTACAATTTGGATAAACACCACTAGAAGTAACAGCTGCTGGCTTACAATTGTGTGTAAAATAAGACATATGACAGGTGCTTGCTGGAGTTTGGAGCCTCAAGGCTGCAGACATAAGCAGGCAGGAGGCTACAGAGCTGTTATATCCAGACAACCTTCTGCATCCCCTGCTTTAAACAAAATGATGATGTCACAGTTGTTCAGTGAGGGGAGACACGCCTCCTGGGAGGAGAGACACGCCTGCTGACAGGAGAGACACGCCCCTGTATTTCAAACTCAATCTGAGAAAATTAGCTGAACAGCACGAGCAGCTCAAACGATAACACTCCTTTAACTCATGTCCAAATCAGAGACAAAAACCACCTTTGCAAAGAAAAAATCCTTGGCAGAAATCTGTGGTATCACCTTGGATTTTTGACAAGGATTATACGTTTGATTTTTCGAATAGGAAAAACCCAAGGTGTGAACATACTCTTATCCCATGTAAAGAAGCTTTTATGAAATAAAAAACAGCAAAGATCAGAGATTTACATTTGCATCATTGCTGTTGTTTTGAGAGCTAGTTTGTTAAGAACTTAAATGGCTCCTTCAAAAAGTATGCTCAAAACCTGTTTCATGTAAAACCGCCATAAAACACAACGGGGGCACTTTTTTCTTTTGGAGAAAAAAAGGTTCAATCTCTAGAGGTGACGAGCCGTCTTTAAAATGAGAACTGTAAATCTGTGGAATAGCCGTCTGAGGAGCTGGTCACAGCAGGAACAGGTGAGGGCTTAAAGAAAGGCTCATACAATAACTAACAAGTAAAAAATATTAATACTTATGTAAAAGTATAAAATTCTTATTAGAATGTGGAATGAGGAGTGAACATTTTTTTAGAGCACATTGGTTCATGCCTTATAGTTTCTATATTCTGGATCAATAGATTGCTCAATATTTTTTTAAATTCCCTATCCCCCTGCCTTCAGCCACTTCTTCATCCTTTGGTTTTACTTGATGGATATATGCCATTTTTCAACCGTACTATGTAACCTAACCTGATCCTGTTGACTTGTACTAGTGATCTCTCAGGTTTCAGCTGGTTTTCTATTTGTTTTTTTCTGGCAAGACCATGTGCAAACTTCACTATTTTTGCCGTCAAAAGGAAACATACACCTGACAGTACAAAGCCAGCAGCAAGGTGCTTAGAGCACTAATTATAATGTTGTGTAATTATTGTTTGTTTCTGTTTTTCTGTTTTCTGTGGTTTCTTCTTGAAATGAAAAGATAGTAACAAAGAGATACTGACGTACATGTTCTACTTAAACTCCAGCGATCATTATCAACAGGTTTTTGGGTTTTTTTAATGAGCAAGCCCATGCTGTATGACATATTTGATTATAAGCCTGGTTTCTGAATTGGAGTATAATTCTTTTCAGCCTAAAGTTGAGTTTGAAGAACGGGTTACAGGGCAGCTTGTTCTCTTTTTTGGTGTGGTGCCAGCCTCAGATGAATTGAATGGGCTCTATTTTAAGTGCGTAGTTAGAGAATGCATTTACCTGGCATAACTGCTGTGTCAGTTTTTCAGCTGATTTAAAATGAGTCATTTTAGTTGGCATCGAATGTTCATTTCAGACATAATTGTGATGTCATTAAATCAGAACATCTTGGGCACATTGGCAATCCACTTAGCCACTACTTAATCATTCACTGTTAAAAGTAATCATTTCAGGTAGAAATTAGAAATGGTAGATTCCTGTTACTGGAAGTTCTTCCGAAACAAATAATGCTTCTGTTATAGTGCTTTACTTGCTTCATTTGAGACCACACATTTTCATTATGGCTAAACGATAGATTGCCATTGACATGACAATGCTATGATTGAGGATCAAACACAATCCAATATGAGCAGCACACTATTAACCCTAAAAAACTATCAAAAGGCACATAAGAATTTTTGGAAAACCCTTTCTGCTACTTAGGACACATGAAACATTTTTTGAGGTTCTTTGGCAAATATAAATAATTTTGGTAATCCTAATTGACCTAAAATGGGTAAGGTTTATTCTGATGTCATGTCTGATAGTTAGAAAAATATGCATATGTGTCTTTTTATATAGTGGATGTAAACTTATGGGGCGACATGTATGAACGGCATTTACGCCTGTTTTCTGGCGTAACCTGCGCCTCACCGGCTCGAATCCTCTGTCGGACGCAGGGATGCGATGTTAGGCGCAGCGTTTGCCACTTTCGGCAGCGCCTCGCATGAAGGGGCGTGCAATGGGCGCGGTGTGGGCGTTCCAGGGCGGGACGCGGCGCGCTCGAAAACTCCGAGGCATGTACGATCGCGAGTCGGCAAAGTGCGGCGCAATGCAGCGCTCGGCAGCTCCGACAGGCAGACCTGGTTGATTCTGGTCTAAATGATCCGGCGGAGGCGAAGTGAAGCGAGAACGGAACATGAGAGGAAACATAGAAGATCGCAAGAGAAATCACGGCTCTCAGCTCCGTGGGGCATGGAGTATGATTATAAAGGCGTAAAATATTCTCAGAAAAAGAGCTCAAACCTCAAAAATAAAAAATATATAAATAAAATCACTTTCCAAAAATCTAGAACGGCGCAATATCAGGAATTAGGATCTTGGAAATTGCCGGGAAATACAGTAATTCAAATTCTGTAAGCTATTCTCATTGGTCGGCATAAACCAGCCAATCAGAATAGGAGCGACAGTGAACCATTAAAACCTATGGAGAACTATTGACCAATCAAAATCAAAGGCGGGACAGTTCAAAATACAGTAAAAATGCAGAAAAGAGCTGATTGGTTGAGCTAGCGGGGGCTTGGCAATCCTGGCCAATCAGAATAGGAGCGACAGGGACCCATTATAACCTATGGAGAAGTTAGAACCAATCAAAATCAAAGGCGGGACAGTTCAAAATACAGTAAAAAGGCAGAAAAGAGCTGATTGGTTGAACTAGCGGGGGCTTGGCTATCTCGGCCAATCAGAGAGCGAGCTACTTGTCCCATTGTAGTCTATGGAGAGATCGGGGCAATGAAATCTCGGCGCTCAGCGCCGTGCGGCATGGAGTATGATAAAAAAAATAATTTTTATTAAGTGTAAAATATTCTCTGAAAAAGAGCTGAAACCTTCTATAAACATAAATCAATTAAATCCCGAACAATGCGTTTGTCGCCGAGACCGGCGCTACATCAGGAATTGGGATATAGAGAATTTCCGGGAAATACAGTAATTCAAATTCTGTAAGCGCTTCTCATTGGTCGGCAGAAACCAGCCAATCAGAATAGGAGTGACAGTGAACCATTAAAACCTATGGAGAAGTATGGACCAATCAAATTCAAAGGCGGGACAGTTCAAAATACAGTAAAAATGCAGAAAAGAGCTGATTGGTTGAGCTAATGGGGGCTTGGCTATCCCGGCCAATCATAGCGCGAGCTACTTTCTCATAGAGTTCTATGGGGAAAAGAAATGCAGAGCGAGCTCTGTTTGTGATTGGCTAACTTAAAAGAGGCGCGGTTATTTGGACCAATGGGAAAGCGAGCGACGCTCTTATGGGTTTTCTAATGCAATCTGGAATAAAACTGTACATGGTCGAAATCAAATGATAAGATTACAGAAGTTGTACCGATGTGTATATAAAATGATCAATAATATGGGGGTAACGAAAAAAAAATATTAATTCAATAAAATCATGTTTATTTCTTTATTTTCGTTAGCCAAGGATCAATAGTATGGGTGTAAAAAAATAAAGAAATAAACATGATTTTATTGAATTTATATATTTTTTTCTTTACCCCCATATTATTGTTCATTTTATATACACATAGGTACAACTTCTGTAGTATTATCTTTTTTTTTCGGACATGTACAGTTTTATTCCAGATTGCATTAGAAAACCCATAAGAGCGTCGCTCGCTCTCCCATTGGTCCAAATAACCGCGCCTCTTTTAAGTTAGCCAATCACAAACAGAGCTCGCTCTGCATTTCTTTTCCCCATAGAACTGTATGAGAAGGTAGCTCGCGCTATGATTGGCCGGGATAGCCCCCGCTAGCTCAACCAATCAGCTCTTTTCTGCATTTTTACTGTATTTTGAACTGTCCCGCTTTTTATTTTGATTGGTCCATACTTCTCCATAGGTTTTAAGGGGTCCCTGTCGCTCCTATTCTGATTGGCCAGGATTGCCAAGCCCCCACTAGCTCAACCAATGAGCTCTTCTCTGCATTTTTACTGTATTTTGAACTGTCCCGCCTTTGATTTTGATTGGTCAATATTTCTCCATAGCTTATAATGGTTCACTGTCGCTCCTATTCCGATTGGCTGGCTTCTGCCGACCAATGAGGATAGCTTAAAGAATTTGATTACTGTATTTCCCCGCAATTTCCACTATCCCAATTCCCGATGGAGCGCCGTTCTAGATTTTTGGAAAGTGATTTTATTTATGTATTTTTTAGTAGGTTTGAGCTCTTTTTCAGAGAATGTTGTACGCCTTTATAAAGGCGATTTTTTTGATTCATACTCCGCACTTTAATGATTTCTCGCTGTTTTCCAGCCTGTCTCGAATCGGAATACATGTTCGGCGCAGTCCCGCACTGCGCCTGAGTCCCGCACTGCGCCTCACACACTGGCGAGGTGCGGTGAACTTTTCCCCGCATGTATAAGCACACTACCTCGGGCGGCGAATCTTAGGCGCAGTCCCGCACTGCGCCTAAGTCCCGCACTGCGCCTCAAACACTGGCGAGGCGCGGCGGACTTTACATAGTATGTATGAGCGCGCCGCCGGCGCCGACATAAATCAGGCGCAGATTTCGACAGAAAACTGGCGGAAAGGTGCGCCCCAACGTGGCGAGATTCATACATGTCGCCCATGGTTTCAACTGTATGTATACACTCCCCTGAAGCCACTATTTCAGTGCTTTCTACCAGTCGCCTACTGATGACATCAGGTTTATGTTTGACTTGATTCTGCATCTAATCAATGGGCTCAGCAGTCTGCATGTATCTTTTATAATTAAGAAATAAAACAAAACCATTAATTAATAATTAAAAAGTGTTTTATACACAAAATACACATGGTATAAAAAAAAAATAGGTCCCATATAAGGAAAACACTAATTATATCCAAAGAGTGTAGCAGGGAAACCTCTCCCTATTGTGCCCTATAAATAAAGACTGCATACTCCAAATGTGGGGACATTGTCCTAATAAGGACGGCCCCACCCGAAAACTTGGCTATTGTGCCCTATTGTTCCTTGTTTACACAAGGTGTGGCAGAGACTAATCCCTGTGTATAAGCAAGGTTGTACTAAGCATAGGGGTATGAGAAATCACAAAACCCCTAACTCCAGAGAGATATGCCAAAACACAATCCTAGTAATATAGTATGCCAAATCAACATGATACATTTCCTTCATTGTTTATAGGGAATTCCTGAGGGAATACTGGCAATAGTGTATGGAGATACAGGGCCACATGTATGGAAACTGTCTAGTTCTATAACTCACTCTGTCACCCATAGCAACCAATCAGAGCACCCCTCTCATTTTTCCAGAGCACTATATGAAATGAAAGGGGCGCCCTGATTAGTTGCTATGGGTGACAGAGTGAGTTATAGACCTAGACAGCTTTCATACATGACGCCCACAGTGTCCAAAACCGATTGTGTACAGCATAAGGCAAGCAAAACTTCAGTATGGTAACAGTATTGAAGATGTAAAGCACTTTATACTTGAATATAGGTATGCCAAATAGACTACACCGATAGAGAAAGTATACACAAAGTCAACAGTTAAATAGCAATATGCCAAGCATAACTCCAATATTCTAGTGGGAACAATTGGAACATACTTACAGGTCCTTATAAGATAGGAGACTGCAAGTTCCCTGAGCTTCCTCATAAAGAAGCCCAAATCATTTGTCCAGTTAAACAGGTCAAAGGAAGTAGTGGGAATAAGGGAAAGTCCTCGTTTAAGTAGTGAGGCCTCAATGGCGGGAAATCATCTGTCTGACAATCGTCAGTGAGTCGTCACCAATGGCTATGGTCAGTCCCTCAGAAAATATGAGGTTGTCTAACTCTGACTCTCTCTAAAAAAACTAAACCGTTGCCTGATGTGCTATGGCCTGAATTTAAATGATCCCTTGGTTACTCCTTCTTCCTCTGACCCAACGTGTGCAACCTCTGGCCAGGCCTCTTGTGGTAATGGGATACTTTGCTATGCCTGTATCCATATCGGAGGAGGAGATGTCCGTGTCTACTTTTGGATAACCTCTAGGTTCCGTGAAACTATACCCTCCATTCTCACGGAAATCTTGGAGGTCCCTTAATATTTCCTTTCTTTGAGATTAAATTGAAATCGTTCCACAATATATTTTAGTTGTGCCTCTTTTACGGTGAACCTGGGGGCCGTCGTAAACTTAGTCCTGTATCTGATATCTCAATTTTTGACTGATCAAATCCAGGTTCTTCTTCTCCTCCAGCAAAAGAATGTGCAGAAACTGTAGTGAGCTTTTAGTAGCTATTTTCTCCCATTGTCGAGGATTTCTTTAGAACAAAGTCTCGCAGTGGGCTCTAAAGTAATGTGAAGCTCTTGCGGGACAATTTTTTGCTATATATAACTCATATAGTTATCAAATATTTGGGCCTCCAACCACGAGACTGCAAAGCCCAGTCAACTCCTTGAATGATGATTTTATAGAAGAGGTATAATTCTTCAGTACCGATGGTTTTTCAGAGAAAACCTTCCTTGATTGGCTGCAGCATGTGAACCATGTATGTGATGTCATGAGCAGGAAATAATGATGCAACAGGTTCAGGGGTGAGTATAGTGATATCTGTCTATCTATCTATATGTGTGTGTATATATATAAATAAATAAATAAATATATATATATATAAATATATATATATATTATATATAAAATATATATATATATATATATATATATATAAATATTATCTAAACATTGTTTTAAACAATTTTAATATAGTAAGAAAATAGAAGAAATACAAAATGAAAGTCTATCAACATTGTTCTGGGGCAATATGCAAAATCTCACCTCATGGGGTATGCTCGATCGTGAGGAAGGTAAGAGATCAGCCTAAAACTACACGGGGGGAACTTGTTAATGGACTCAAGGGAGCTGGGATCACAGTCAATAAGAAAACCACTGGTAACACATTACGCTGTAATGGTTTTAGATCCTGCAGTGCCTGCAAGTTCCCCCACTCAAGAAGGCACATGTGCAGGCCTGTCTGAAGCTTGCCAATGAACACCTGGATGATTCTGTGAGGGATTGGGAGAAGGTGCTGTGCTCAGATGAGACAAAAATTTAGTTCTTTGGCATTAACTCAACTTGCCGTGTTTGGAGGAACAAAATGCTGCCTATGACCCAAAGAACACAGTCCCCACTGTCAAGCATGGATGTGGAACATTATGTTTTGTGGGTGTTTGTCTGCTAACGGCACAGGACTACTTCACCGCATCAATTGGAGAATGGATGGAGACATCTACCATAAAATCCTGAGTGACAACATCCTTCCCTCTGCCAGGACATTGAAAATGGGTCGTGGCTGGGTCTTCCAGGAAGACAATGAGCCACAACATACAGCCAAGGCAACAAAGGGGTGGCTCATAATGTATCACTTTTTGGTCATGGAGTGGCCTAGCCTGACTCCAGACCTTAATTCCAATATAAAACTTATGAAGAGAGTTGAAGCTCCGAGTTGCCAAGTGACAGCTTTAAAATCTTAATGATTTAGAGATGATCTGCAAAGAGGAGTGGACCAAAATTCCTCCTGACATGTGTGCAAACCTTATCATCAACTACAAAAAATGTCTGACTGTTGTGCTTGCCAACAAGGGTTTTGCCACAAAGTATTAAGTCTTGTTTGCCAGAGTGATCAAATACTTATTTCTCACTGCAAAATGCAAATAAATATTCAGATAGTTTTTTTATTATGTTTTCAATTTGCTTTGTAGCGCCATTTTCTGAGACCAGTAACTTTTTTTATTTTTACATCTATGGACCTATATAAGGGCTTGTTTTTTGCAGACCGAAGTGTGGTTTTCTAGGTACAATTTTTGGATATCTGTGACTTTATGATCACTTTTTATTCCAATTCTTGAGGAGACAAACTGACCCAAAAAACAAAACATTTTTTCTGCTGAGCGATTTTTTTTATTGCATTCACCATGCAGGATATATAAAGGTTATATATTGATAGATTTGACTTTTACAAATGTGACGATACCAGTTATGCTTAGTTTTTTTATTGTTTTTGTTTTGTATTTGTAAGATTTGGAGTATGATGAGCCACAGTTACAATACATAGCAGTACAATCAAATACTGCTATGTATTGTAGCAGTGATCAAGAGACCGCTCAGTCAAGTCCCCTATGGGGACAAGTAAAAATAATGTAATTTTTTTTTTAAAAAGTAAAAAAAAATTTAGAACACACGTAAAACACATACACCATCCTTTTCCCATTACAAATGTCAATCACCCCAATAGAGATTAAAAAGAAAAAATTACACTTACTTATTATCGCCATGTGCATAGTCACCTTAGGCTATAAATCTACCAGGTTATTTAACCTGCACAATATTATTTTTTATTGACAAAAATGCCCCAACAAAATCACAACCAAAACGTAACAAATGGAATACTCCCAAATCATATAACTAACAAAGATAGAAATAAAGGAGGTTCATCCACCACCAATTAATATCAAATACCTTTATTAAATCATTTTAAAAAATCACAACATTACAAAAAACAAGATCCCATAGTTGAAATACAAAGAGGCGCATTACAATAGGTGTACAAAAAACATATAGGGTAATAAATATAGAGTGAGGAAGCATTTAACTGGCGAAACGTACGTCGGGGTGACTGGAGGTATTTGGACTTTACTGGAACATGGGTAATTTACATTTATTATACATTTTTGTTCACTGCACTTATTGATAGTGGTGTATTGGTCTAGATGTAATTAACAATGGGCTATATGTATCCATTGGAGATATTTACATATTGATAATTCCCTTTATATATGTGACCTATCACTCTGTATTTATTACCCTATATGTTTTTTGTACACCTATTGTAATGCGCCTCTTTGTATTTCAACTATGGGATCTTGTTTTTTGTAATGTTGTGAGATTTTAAAATGATTTAATAAAGGTTTTTGATATTAATTGGTGGTGGATGAAGCTCCTTTTTTTCTATCTTTGTTAGTTACAATATTATACTGTATAATACACTGTAAAAAAAAAGAAAAAAACATTTTTGTTCATCCCACTACACCTAAAATAAAATAAAAATTGATCAAAAAGTCATATAAACCCCAAAATGGTGCCAAAGGAAACATCCCAGAAAAAAAGCCCCTACACAGAAAAATTTAATTCAGAAAAATAAAAAGGGTATCAGAAAATAGTGAAACATAACCCTTGTTTTATACAGTAAAAATATTTTTTTATGTTAAAGTGCTTCAAGATAAAAAAAAAAAACGTATCTCTTTAATCGTATGTCATTTATACTGCACAGCGAGTGCTGCAAAAAATATAAATAAAAACACTATCAGAACTGTTGAATTTCCACAATGTGGCCTCCCAAAAAATGGATAAAAAGGTGATCAAAAAGTTATGTGTTCCCCAAAAAGGAATTAATGAAAACGTCAACTCAACCTGCAAAAATCAAGCCCCTGCACACCTCCATATACAGAAAAAAAGTTATGGCTCTCATACTTAAGCAATGTAAAAATGTGTTTGCTTTTTTAAATAAAAGTGCTTTTATTGTCCAAAATCAGTAAAGCATAAAAAATATATAATTTTGGTATCGTTGTAATCGTATCTACCTGCTGAGTGAAGTTAATATGTCATTTATACTGCAGGGTGACCACTGTAAAAAATAAAAAGAATTGCTGTATTTTGTTCATCCCGCCTCTTAACATCCATGATAAAAAGTGATCTAAGTGTCATATAAACCCCAAAATGGTACCAAGAAAAATATCAACTCATCCTGCCAAAAACAAGCCTTTAATCAGCTCCGTACACAGAAAAATAAAAATGTTATGGCTGTCAGACTATGACAACATAAAAACACAATTTTTTATAAACACTTTTTCAGTGTGTAAAAGTAGTTGTTAGAGATGGTCAGGGACGCACACAAGACGCAGACAAGTGGGGCCCTGAACTGTAGAAGTATGGTCCAGCACTCAGAAGTAGGCCAATAAAAAATCACCAATTTATTAGAAAATGTTTAAAAACATGCAGCAAGCAAGCACAAAAAGGTGTAGAACAGCTTACGTTTCAGGGCATCAGCCCCTTAGTCATAGCATAATAACACAGTACAAATACATCTCTTATATAGGACTGAAAGTGATGATCAATACCACTCACCTGTGAGAGCTAGAGACAGAACACACATCCACCATCTTGCCCATAGAGATCGCGCTGACAGCATGAGTGGAAACGCCGGCGCCTGCGCACTCACAGCCCACACGGAGAGACGTCGCGCAGGCGCAGAAGAGTCCCGACATAGAGACTTCAACGCGCACGCGCAGAGAGACCCGGAGCGCAAAAGCAGCAGACCCGCAGAAGCAATCACAATCAGCGGGACAGATCGAGATATGATAATTGTAAGGAATGTGGGTATATGTAATCATCTCTCACAGGGAGATAAAAAAACCAATAAAAACAACAATACATAAGAATAATCCAAGACAGATTATATAGAAAAAGACCAGATATGTATACCAAACATTATAGCAAACCGGAACATATACCAAGAAACAAGGAATATAGGGAAACATACAGAATTTGTTAGACACATATTAAATATGGTTAAATACAATGTACTTAATAATGATATAAAATTTCATTGCGTATATTTAATCCATTGGGCCATGTGGTGTTTAGGGTGACAATCCAAAAGGCCTCCCGATCACGTAATTTAAGAACCAAATTCCCTCCTCGTTTACCTAACTGAACTTTTTCTATTGCAATGGCTCTAAAAAATGTATTATTAGACTGATGGACATTTATGAAGTGTCGTGCAGCATTGGAAATAGCATGTGTCCCAGGATTTTGAATATAGTTGAGATGCCAACATACTCTGATTTTAAATTTACGTGTGGTCAAAAACCCACATAATATAAATGACAGTGTGTGCATTCAATAAGATACACTACAGAAAACAGTGTTACAATTAAGATATGTTGATAGAAAAAATTCCGGCCATTCACATGAAAGGTATTGGTGACCCTAGAAAAAGCACAGGTCTTGCAAGGGTAGGAGCCACATTTATAATATCCCTGGTGTTTTAACCAATTAATTGAAGGAGACCCAGAATCAGTGGAATGCAAGCCAATAAAATCTCCTATAATTTGGGGTCGCTTAGCTACCACTCGGCATCCCTGAGACAGGATCATCCTAAGTGTCTCATCTTCGGATAACACGGGTAAGTACTTATGTATAATTTGTTGTATAGATGAAAAGCAGGTATTATACTCAACTGTTAAAGTTTGGGGAAAATTTTGAGGCACGACTACCACTTGGTTGTGGATATAACAATGTTGACGTTGTTTTTGATCAACTATTTTACGTGCCCGGGTGATAACCCCAATTTGGGTATCCTCTAGCTGACAAACGTTGGCAGATCTTATTAGACTCTATCTCAAAGCTTTGTTGGGAAGAACAATTACGTTTGCTCTAGTTAATTCCCCCACCGGAAATTTAAAAACAGTATGTCTAGGATGGGGCTGTGATAATGGAGGTGTAGTATTCCCACTGATAGATTTCCGATATTTTCAGTTGGACCCCCCCTCAGGAATCCCCGTCAGGGGTTTAAAACAAGAAAGAAATTTGTGTAGGATGAGAATTAGTAGTAAATCTGAGGTTTTAAGGGTTATTATTTAAGAATAGTGTAAATTGAGACATGTCTTCAATTGAAACTCTCCAAAACGAATAACATGTATCTATATACCTGCTATACCAACTGGATGTCAACAAAAAAAAATGGATTAAATATCAGAAAATATAATATAAAATACAATTAATAATAACTAAAAAAAAAATATACATGTGCTCAAACCAAGCCTACTAAATTAGCTAAAGATGGTGTGAATTGGAATCCCATAGGAACTCCCACGTTAATTGTAAATAAAAATGTTTTTGTCAAATTGAAAAAGTTATGGTGTCTTGAGAAAATCTAACAGGTCAAAAATTCAAAAATTGCTGTAACTCAATAGAAAAGTGACTGTAATGGCAGAATTGAAATTCAGAGAAAATATAGCGACATCAGTGGTATGCAGGTATATAACGGGACTCCACATACAGCATAGCCATGGGGGGGAGAAATGAGTCTGCCAGCCAACTTTTGTCCATACATTGTAGAACATTGGTGTGTCTTGTTGATTTCCGGGACACAGCGAACCAAGGGCCTGTAGTTGTGAATCAAGCCATTACTTAATGTTTTTTTTTTTTTTTCGCTCCAAAAGGGACCCAATGACCGAGACAAATAGGTTCATAGGAGGCGGGTGGAAGAGCCTTTTGAACCTTGGGTAGGTCCGTAATGACTGGATCTGTGACTTGATAAAGCGTTCAGCCACATAGATGAAAAATATCCATTGTTTGTCCTTCATTAAGGAGAAATGATAATTGCGAGTGAAATGTTTGCGTTGGAATTAACCATGTTAGTGTTGATTGGTATTGGCATCTGCCAGCAGCACCATCATTTAAAATTGGTATAGAGTGCGCGGCATGACCACAATTGATCCGCCCTTTTCAGCCATGTTAAACGAAAGATGTGTCATATTACGAAGCTCACATAGAGCTTTTTTGTCTCTGACAGAACAATTGGAAGGCAATGAAGGAGTAGATTGCTGAAGAGCAGCCAAATCTTTCATGACCAGAGCTTGAAATGTGCTCATGCACTCCGCCCGAGATTGAATAGGATAGTATTGAGAATTTTTACCTTTAAATAAAAAAGGCATAACTGTTAAGCGACACTTTTTTTAATGTTGATAACGATAACTATGTACAATCTGAAACATCAAGTGTCAATGAATTCAAATTTCTATATTTTGATTAACAAATTTCTCTTTTTTTCTCTACAGTATTTGTCTTCAGACAGCAGGCCCATTGATTCTTCTAAATTTATGCCTTTCATTCGAAATTATCTTTTCTCCTTAATGAAGGTCAAACTCATCATTGGGGTTATTTTCTCTAGTGTGGCGCGAACGCTTATATGTCACAGTTCAGTCACTCCTGTATTTACGCCTTACCAAGGGTTCATAAGGCTCTTCACCGCCTCATATATGTGACCTTTTGTCTAGGGGGTATTGGGTCCCTTTTGGAGCCAGTAAGTGAATGGCTTGATTCACATTCTACAGCCCTTGGTTAGTCCGTGTCCCGGTTTCTACAAGACACACTCAATGTTTACAATGTATGGATAAAGTTGGGCTGTGTTGCGTCCGGCGCCCCGCGACGAGCTCCTGCGGGCGCTCGACGCAGCTTGGCCCCGGTCCCTGGGTCGGGTGCCGCCGCCGCCGGGTGTAGGGCGGGGGTGCAATCGTGTTCCCCGGCATGTCTCCACTTTACCGGCCTCGCTCCTGTCTCCTCGCAGTCTCCTGCTGTCCGGAGGCGCGAGTCCCTGTGATATATGGCTGCTCGCGCGCGACGGTCTGTGAGTTTTAAAGGGCAGTGCGCCGGTAATTGAGGGTTAATTGCCGGGCACATGCCGCTGATTTCAACTGGGCGCTTCCGCCCGCTCCCTGCCGATCTTTAGTGCCTTGCCTATTTGTGAAAGCGTTCCTTATTTTTTTTGTCTCGTCCTGATCTACCGTGTCAACGTATACCCTTGCTTCAATCTATTGACTCGTGTATCTCTGCCGCCTGCCCTGACCGCCTGCCTGTCCTCGACCACGAAACCATAGCTGCCTGTCCTGACATCGCCTGACCCCGACTACGAGCCATGCCTGACGATTTTGCAACACGCTATACTTCGGCTGCCTCCGCAAGCAAGTCAAGTCAGGGGTATACGACCTGGTAGACTCCCGCCGCAGCCAAGTCCATCACGCTTTTGCGGGCGGGCTTGGTTGAATGTTCCGCGGGACCCTACTTAGATTCCGTCCCTGGAGTGGCGTACACCATCGCTGCGGTGGGTCAGTGGATCCCACTTCCGCGTCGGATCCATAACAGTAAGATCCGGCCATGGATCCCGCCAAGGTACGCTGCCCAGTGTGGCGGACCTCTCTCGGTGTGGTGTCCCGACTGTCTCAGCAATGGCCCAGAGGGGAAACTGCTGGAATCAGCTTGACCGCCATGGTGCAGCAGCAACCTCCACTTCTCTGTGGCCGCTCCCGCTCCGGCGGACTCCACTGGCTCCGTTGGGACCCCAAGCTCCGTTTGTCGCTGCCTGACCAATTTTGACGGAGAGCCCTAGCTTGCAGGGGTTTCTCACCCAGGGCACATGACATTGTGTTAATGGGGGACCAATTCTTGTTCAGAACGTTCCAAGGTGGCGTTTGTGGGGTCTGCCTGTTGTCGGGAAGGCCTGGCCTGGGCTTACGCCTCTATTGGGAAGGAGCGATCCTGTGTCTACGCGATCGGCAGGCATTCCTCGCTGAATTCCGATGTGTCTTCGTGGAACCAGCTCGAGCCTCTTCTGCGGGAGACGGCACTCTTTGAACCTACGCCTAGGGTGAAACTTCAGTCGGAGAGTTTACGCAGTACAGTTCGCACCTGGCCTTCAGAGCTGTCTGGAATGATGCCGCCCTGCGCGCCTCTTTAAGATAGGCCTTTCCAGCGTATCAAAGGTCGCCCTTGCCGCAGAGATTTTGCCATCCTCTATGAGCGTGTTATCCACTGGCCACTCGCATTGACGTGTGCTTCGCAGAGTGGATAGTTGAGCTCCGCCAAGTTCGGCGAGCATGCCGCGATCCCGCCGTCTCCATCGCCTGGCTCCGGTTGTCCTGAGCCCTCCTCTGCGCTTCTCTACCATCTGAGGAGGAACCCGATGCAGGTGGATCAAGTCACATTTCGGTGCAGGAATTATCAGTCCGCCGTGCACAGAAGTATGTCTGTACTGCGCCATGTCGGATCATTTTCGGAGGAGCTGTCCGCTATCGCCCCCAACGTGTCGGGAAACGCCCGCACCTAGGCTATGTTGGGGAGGCATCCTAGGTGAGAAACTCTTCATCTACCACACCGACTATGACGGTGGAGATCAGGACTGACTCGGGTCTTGTATTCCAGGCTCCTGCGTTCTGGACTCCGGTTCTGCCGGGAACTTTATCCACGCCGCCCTTGTATCCGTTTACAGCTTCTGTGGTTAGTCTGGAGAAGCCGTTGGTGATATCCTCCGTCACAGGGAGCTGCTTGAGACCCATCCGGTACAGGACCAAGCCGGTGACCGCTCAGTGGGCGCCCTGCATATAAGGAGAAGATCTCCCTCTATGTACTGTCTTCGGTCTTCCTCTGCGATTCCTGTTGGGGGACTTCCGTCGGTTGCTGCAGAGCCATTGCACCTACGGCTTAATTGGAATGACCAGCAAGGCTGTGCGCTGGGGACCTAAACGCGGAAACTCTTGTTTGGTGGCACTCGCCCGTGCACTCGTGCCTTCCCCAAACCCATCCTCCAGGCTCTTGCCGGGTATGTCTACGGGGAAATACCGGGATTAAGCGGCGTCATCTCGGTAGAAGCAGGCCGTGGCCTTCGCCTCAACGACCCTATGACTGCCTATCGATCTACTGCGGGAGCCCAGTCCTCCGAGGGGCAGGGGTTTACCCACTAATCGGTACCAGGACCACGGCCTTGTCGACCCCATACATTCGGGGGAAAAACTGCAGAGGGCTTTATACGCAAGTCCTCCTCCCGCTGCGGGGGCAGGCTTTTTCTTCGTGCAGAAGAAAGATGGTTACTTTACGGCCGTGTATCGACTATCGGGGCAAGATTTTTCAAGTTTGACCTGCCGTGGGGCCTACAACCTCATCGCATTCGAGAGGCTGGATGAGTGGGAAGGCTGCTTTTAAACCCACGGGATGGACACTTTAATATCTAGTCATGCCCTTCGGTCTGATTGCAACGCCCCAGCTGTCTTCAGGGAATTTGGTGAACGATATCTTAGGGATCTCCTTTACACGTGTGTGTGGTCGACCTAGACGACATTCTGGTGTTCTCTGCCGATGTGGTGACTTCATCGCTCTCATGTCGCTGGTATTGGAGCGGTTAACGTGCCAACCACCTCTACGCTAGTTGGAGAAATGTCTCTTCCACCTGACCGCCTCCGTTCCTTGGTTAGTGCATTCTCGGAAACCGCGGGTTACAGATGGATCCTGCCAAGCTGTCGGCGTCTTGCAGTGCCCGGCGGTGGGCCTACGAGCTATACAGCGCTTCATGGGCTTCTCGAATTACTACGCTCAGTTTTATCCTGCATTATTCTACCTTGGTGGCACCCATCATTGCACTTACCAGAAGGAACTCCAACCTAGGCAGTGGCGCCAGAGCCGAAAAGGCGTTTGCTCAACTTAGGCAGCCTTTCGCCTCGGACGCCCGTACTGTCCATGGGGGACCGGATTCAAGGAAACATTCTTTCTGGAGGTGAGGAGCTCTCTGGTCGGGGCTGGCGAATTCTTTAGAGAGGGACCTAAAGGCTAAGATGGTCACCTGTGCTTTCTTCTCCAGATTTGCTCCCTGCAGAGAGAAAATTTACACCATCGGAGGTCCGGGAGTTGGCTGGCTTGTCAAGCTAGACCTAGAGGGACGTGGGCGTTATCTTCTGAGAGGGTGCTCATACCCCATCACCATTTACTCCGCCATAAAAATCTTCAATAACTTCAATCGCCAACGCCTCAACCCACGTCAAGCAAAGGTGTACAGTTTTCTCGTGCTTCAATTCAAGATACAATTTTCAGCAGCAGAGAAGAAACGTCAGGGCCGATGCGCTCCTCCCGTGTCTCGATGATTGTTGGGTGAGGAGAGGGACGCCCAGCATATAATTTCCCCTGAACGCTGATCTCGGTATGGTCAGTAGATCTGCGAAAGGTCCCCCAGGAAGACTTATGTCCGTGCTGCGCTCGCAGGAGAATTTTGAAATGGGGACACTTGTTTTTGTGGCTGGTCCCAGGAGCACGCAAATCCTTCCTCTTATTCTCTGTTTCTACTGGTGGCAGAGGCTTGCTAGGGACATCAAGGATTTCGTGTAGTCCTGCGTTACTTGTGCTCGTATCCAAGACTCCTCGCCACAAACTCTGCGGGTTTTGCTCCAGCCGCTGCCATCCCTAGGGACCTTGGACTTTGTGGCAATGGGATTTTCGTCACGGATTGCGTCCTTCTCTGGGCACTCGGTCATCGGGTGGTTGCCGGACCGTTTTTTTTTCAAAGATGGCGCACTTTATTCCGTTGCCAGGGGCTTACCTCTGCCCCAGTTGGCCAACCAGTTTTTTTCTCCACATCTTCCGCCTACTCGGACCTTCCGTAGCACATTGTCTCGGACTTGGGGGGTCCTATTTGTGTCGAGGTTCTGGCGGCCCTCTGCTCTCGGTTGCAGGTGAACCTCGTTTTTCTCCTTCCACCTACCACCCGCAGGACGAACGGCCAAGTGGAGAGGATCAATCAGATTCTCGGGGGGCTATTTACGGACATTTTGTTTTCGGCTCGACAGGATGACTGGGCCACGCTTGCTTCTTGGGCCGGATTTTACTACAATCCTGGAGTCGGAATCCACTGTACCTCCCCATTTTTCATCGTTCTATGGGCCAGCATCCCCGCCTCCATTACCATTGTCTCCATATCGGAAGTGCCGGCAGCGGACACTCTTGCCCAAGATTATGAGTGTCCATTTGGGAAAAACGACGCGCAGTCTCTGCAGCATGCATCCGCCGCATGAGGTCCAATGCGGTCAAGAATAGGAAGACCCTCCCAGTATTTTAGCCCCTGGGCGACCAAGGTTTTAGGTCTGGCCTATAGGCCAGATATATTCGGCTGAAGATCCTGTCGATCTAGGCGCTCGCGCGCGCCGGCTCTGTGAGATTAAAGGGGCAGTGCGCGGTATTTTGGGTAATGCGGGCACTGCCTCTATTTCACTGGGCGCTTCGCCCGCTCCCTGCCGGATCTTTAGTGCCTTGCCTATTGTGAAAAGCGTCCTATCTGTCTATCCTGATTCTTACCGTGTGTACCGTACCTTGCTTCCGTTATTGAACGGATCTCTTGCCGCCTGTCCTGACCGCATGCCTGTCCTCGACCACGAACCATAGCTGCCTGCCCTGACCTCCTGCCTGACCCGACTACGAGCCTGCCTGACGATTTTGCACCACGCTATACTTCGGCTGCCACCGCAAGCAAGTCACGTCAGGGGTAACGACCTGGTAGACTCCCGCCGCAGCAAGTCCATCCCGCTTTGCGGCGGGCTCTGGTGAATACCGGGACCTACTTAGATTCCGTTCCCTGGCGTGGCTTACACCATCGCTTGCGGTGGTCCAGTGGATCCACTTCCGCGTCCGGAACCGTAACAGGCTGGCAGTCTCATTTCTCATGGCTATGCTGTGATGTGGAGTCATTATATACCTGCATACCACTGGATGTCGCTATTTTTGCTCTTTAATTTCATTTCTGCCATTACAGTCACTTTTCTATTGAGTTACAGCAATTTTTAATTTTGACTGTTAGATTTCTCATGACCCATAACTTTTTCAATTTTGACAAACATTTTTATTTACAATTACGTGGAGTTCCTATGGGTTCCAAATTCTCACCATCTTTAGCTAATTTAGTTATGGCTTGGTTTGAGCACATGTATATTTTTTCTGATATTAATCCATTTTTTGTTGACATCCAGTGGTATGGCAGGTATATAGATGACATGTTATTCGTTTGGAGAGGTTCAGATGAAGACATGTCTCAATTTACACTATTCTTAAATAATAACCCTTTAAACCTCAGATTTACTACTAATTCTCATCCTACACAAATTTCTTTTCTTGATTTAACCCTGACGGGGATTCCTGAGGTGGGGGTCCAAACTGAAACATATCGGAAATCTATCAGTGGGAATACTACACTCCATTATCACAGCCACCATCCTAGACATACTCGTCTTTCAATTCCGGTGGGGGAATTAACTAGAGCAAAACGTAATTGTTCTTCCCAACAAAGCTTTGAGATAGAGTCTAATAAGATCTGCCAACGTTTGTCAGCTAGAGGATACCCAAATTGGGTTATCACCCGGGCACGTAAAATAGTTGATCAAAAACAACGTCAACATTTGTTATATCCACAACCAAGTGGTAGTCGTGCCTCTAATATTCCCACTTTAACAGTTGAGTATAATACCTGCTTTTCATCTATACAACAAATTATACATAAGTACTTACCTGTGTTATCCGAAGATGAGACACTTAGGATGATCCTGTCTCAGGGATGCCGAGTGGTAGCTAAGCGACCCCAAACTATAGGAGATTTTATTGGCTTGCATTCCACTGATTCTGGGTCTCCTCCAATTAATTGGTTAAAACACCAGGGATATTATAAATGTGGCTCCTACCCCTGCAAGACCTGTGCTTTTTCTAGGGTCACCAATACCTTTCATGTGAATGGCCAGAATTTTACTATCAAACAATATCTTAATTGCAACGCTGTTTTTGTAGTGTATCTTATTGAATGCACACACTGTCATTTATATTATGTGGGTTCGACCACACGTAAATTTAGAATCAGAGTATGTGAGCATCTCAACTATATTCAAAATCCTGGTACACGTACTATTTCCAATGCTGCACGACACTTCATAAATGTCCATCAGTCTAATAATACATTTTTTAGAGCCTTTGTAATAGAAAAAGTTCAGTTAGGTATACGATGAGGGAATTTGGTTCATAAATTACGTGATAGGGAGGCCTTTTGGATTGTCACCCTAAACACCACATGGCCCAATGGATTAAATATACGCAATGAAATTTTATATCATTATTAAGTACATTGTATTTAACCATATTTAATATGTGTCTAACAAATCCTGTATGTTTCCCTATATTCCTTGTTTCTTGGTATATGTTCCGGTTTGCTATAATGTTTGGTATACATATCTGGTCTTTTTCTATATAATCTGTCTTGGATTATTCTTATGTATTGTTGTTTTTATTGGTTTTTTTATCTCCCTGTGAGAGATGATTACATATACACACATTCCTTACCATTATCATATCTCGATCTGTCCCGCTGATTGTGATTGCTTCTATGGGTCTGCTGCTTTTGCGCTCCGGGTCTCTCTGCGCGTGCGCGTTGAAGTCTCTATGTCGGGACTCTTCTGCGCATGCGCAGCGTCTCTCCGTGTGGGCTGTGAGTGCGCAGGCACCGGCGTTTCCACTCATGCTGTCAGCGCGATCTCTATGGGCAAGATGGTGGATGTGTGTTCTGTCTCTAGCTCTCACAGGTGAGTGGTATTGATCATCACTTTCAGTCCTATATAAGAGATGTCTTTGTACTGTGTTATTATGCTATGACTAAGGGGCTGATGCCCTGAAACGCGTAAGCTGTTCTACACCTTTTTGTGCTTGCTTGCTGCATGTTTTTAAACATTTTCTAATAAATTGGTGATTTTTTATTGGCCTACTTCTGAGTGCTGGACCATACTTCTACAGTTTATTGCATGTTTTCTCCATGGCCTGGAGGGTCCTTGCATCTCGGTGATGGACGGTGAGCTGACTTTTTTCTTTTTTCCTAAGTGGGGCCCTGACACTGATCCCAGCCTCTGTCCCTGCCTTTTGGGGAACCCGACTCCTTAACAGGCCGGCCCCAACCAGAAGACTCAAGGCTACACTGAGCAGTGTGCACAGACAGAGACAAACAAACAAAGAACACAAAAGACGTAGTCAGACGGTCCGAGTCGGTAACGGGGCGGGCAGCACGGTACAAAGTCGTGAGGCAAAGGGAGAGTTCAACAGCAGAGGAAAGCAAGAGTACAGGCTAACTATAATGACTACAGCAATATAGCAGGCACTGGAAAGAGGAAGCAGTGGCTATATATAGGAAAAGGGAGGAAAAAGAGGAGCTGGGAAGGGGGCAGAAACTGTCAATCCAGAGAGGAGATTAATCCCTATGAGTGCTGGAGGACTTCTGGCCAAGGCGTCGGCCAGAAATCAATCAAGACTCAGGACTACAGGGATGTATTCACACAAAGAAGGCAAGGCCGCAGTTATGGTTGCCGCGGCCGTGGCTGGTGACCAGGGCCCGATGGTACGGACGTGACAGAAGTAAAACATAAAAAAACGATATAAAATTGATATCATTGTCATTGTACCGACCTGCATCATATCTGTCATTAATACTGCATGGCAAAAACTGTAAAAATGAAGCCCAAAATATAATGGCAGAACTGCATTTCTCCCCCATATTCATGGTCCGATCCTAAATAAACTGTGGAACACCTGTGTGCTGAAAATGCACAACACACCCCCAAAAGAATTCCTTAATGGGTGTTGAATCCAAAATTGGGTGACTTTCGGAAGGTTTCAACCAACCAGGTACTTTGGGGGTGTAACGGTCTGGAGGTGGATCCACTGTACCACCGCAGGCGATGGTGTAAGCCCACACCAGGGAGTGGAATCTAAGTAGGTCCCGGTATTCACCAGAGCCCACCGCAAAGCGGGATGGACTTGCTGCGGCGGGAGTCTACCAGGTCGCTTCCACTCGCGGGGCTTGCCTGCGGTGGCGGCCAAGGGTAGGCGAGGTACCGAATCGGCAGGCAGGCTCGTGGTCGGGGACAGGCAGGAGGTCAGGACAGGCGGCTCTGGTTCGTAAACGTGGACAGGCAGGAGGTCAGGGCTGGCGGCAAGGTTCGTGGTCGGTAAACGTAAGCTGGCGGTTCGGTACACGGTAGACAAGACTAGACGAGATTTAGGAACGCTTTCTCCTACGGGAAATACACCAAGGATCCGGCAAAGGCCGCCAGGAAGGGGCCGGACCTAAATAGGAGCAGGGCCTGGCAATGACCACTTACCGGTGCACAGCCCCTTTACATTTCAACCTGCCGGTGAGCGCGCGCCCTAGGGGCGGAGCCGCACGCCGCGAGACGGAGACATGCTGAGCAGGAGCGTGGCCAGGTAAGTGAACGCCGGCGGGGACAGGGGGTTGGGGGTGAGCGGACCCCGAACCTGACGTGCGGGACGGGGCTCCGCTAGGTGTAGGAGCACGGATGCGCATGCGACCCGGGACAAGGGTCGCAGGGGCATCCGTGACAGGGGGCTTTGCAAATGTACATGGCACCCACCAAAATCTGCGTTCCAAAAGCCAAATAGCGCTCCCTCCCTTATACACCTTTCAATGTACCCAAACAGCAGTTTATACCCACATATAGGATATTGCTGAACTTGGAAGAAGTTGAGTAACAAATTTTGGGGTGTTTTTATCCCAGGATTCCTTGTGAAAATGAAACGTTTTAAGCAAAAACTGCATGTTATTGGAAAATTTTTTATTTTCCATTTTTACTGCCTATGGTGAATAATGTTTGAAAGAGTAAATATATAGTCACTACACCCCTGGATATATTTTTTAAGGGTTGTAGTTTCCAAATGAGGTCTTTTTAGTAGTGTTTATTACGTTTTAGAACCTTAGGGTGTCCACAAACTTGAGATGGTGCCTAAAATAAACAGTTGAAACCAGAAGTTTACATACACAATATAAAAAGACACATATGCATATTTTTCTCACTATCTGCCATGAAATCAGAATAAACAATACCCGTTTTTAGTTTAAATTTGCCAAATGCCAGAATAATAAGAGAGAGAGAATTTTTTAAGGCAGCTAAGGGAAAGACAGAAGGAGGGACGTCCTTCCCTCTTCCCTTGGAGCACCTGAGGCTGCTGGCTGCTTACCTGACAGCCCAGAAGCTTTCCAATAGCTTTGGGGCTGTCAATGATGTGACCACGCTCGGCAGTACCCCGTGAGCATGGCCGGGCATGGTGAGTGACAGTTGCCATAGAGACCAGTACATAGCAGTTCTGCTATGTACTAATCTCTATTGTATTAGTGATCTGAAGATCACTGATACAAGTCCCCTATGGGAAAAGTAAAAAAAAAAGTGAAAAAGTAAAACAAAAGCACAAAAAAATAAAATTAAAACACATACCTGGCCGTTTCCCCTTTACCAATGGCAATTGCCCCAAAAAAGATAAAAATAAATAAAGTTTTTGCCGCATGCTTAACCAACTATCCTATAAATCTGTCACATTAATTAACCCGCATGGTGCACGCCACAAAAAAAAAAAAAATCACAGAATTGCGATTTTTGTTCATCCCACAGTACATAAAATGAAATAAAAAGCATCAAAAACTCATAAAGTATAAACACAAACGTGGTACAAATTAATATGTCAGTTCACCTCGCAAAAAAAAGCCCTGATACATCTCTGTATGCAGAAAAATAAGAAAGTTATGGCTATCAGAAGATACCGCTGCGTAAATATTATTTTACACAACAAAAAACTTTTTTTTTTAAAAAAAAAGAGCACTTCAGTTTAAAAAAAACTATATAAATTGGGTATCGCCATAACCGTATCGACCCACAGAGTAAATCTACCTTGTCATGTATACTGCACAGTGAATCCTGTTAAAAAAATAAATAAGAAACACTACTAGGATTGCAGTATTTTCGTCACCCTGCCTTCCAAAAAATGGATTTAAAAGCGATCAAAAACTCAGATAAACACCAAAATGATACCAATAAAAACATCAACTCATCCTGCAAAAAACAAGCCACTACACCAGTCTCAAACTATGGTAATGGCTAGCAAACTATGTAGACATAAAAACACAATTTTTTATAAGCTCATTTCTATTGTGTAAAAGTAATAAAACATAAAAAAAATATATAATTTATATCATTGCAATTGTACTGACCAGCATAGTAAAGTTATCTTGTCATTTGCACTGCATGGCAAACGCTGCAAAACTGAAGCCCAAAAAACAATGACAGAACTGTTCCCCTCCCGCATTTTCATGGCCCAATACTAAAAACTATTGAACACCTGTGCGCCCAAAATGCACAATACATCCCTAGATGAGATCCATGATGGGTGTTGATTCTAAAATTGGGTGACTTCTGAAAGGTTTCACATGTTCTTGTACTTTGGGGGCTTTGCAAACACAACATGGCACCCACTAAAATCTGCTTTCCAAAAGCCAAATAGCGCTCACTCCCTGCCATGCACCCAAAAAGCAGTTTACACCCATATATAGTGTATTGACGAACTTGGAACAAATTACATAACAAAATTTGGAGTGCTTTTTTCCAGGATTCCTTATAAAAATTAAACATTTTCGGCTTAAATTGCTGATTATTGGAAACAAATTTTTTTTTTCATTTTCACAGCCTAACGCTAAAAAAAGTGTGAAACACCTGTGGGGTCGATATATTCACTGCAGCCCTTTATATATTCCTGAAAGGGTGTAGTTCCTAATATGGGATCTTTTTAGGGGTGTTTACTAAGTTTTAGCACCTTAGGGTGTCCGCAAACCTGAAAAGGCACCTAAATAAAATAGGATTTTAAAATGAGACCCCAATGTCCGGCAGGTGCTCCTCCTATTCTGAGGCTTGTGGTTGAGCCAAATAGTGCACTAGGGCCACATATGAGAAATTGGCAGAATCTGGGGAATAGATGTCGAGTTGCATTTCCCTGGTCACAATTACCGTGTTCCAGTGAATAATGGATAAAAATTTAAAATCTGCAAAAAAAATGAAATTTTTAAATTAAGGTTAACAAACTTTCTAAACATGATTTTAAATACTCTAAGGGGTGTATGCCAACATAGAGTAGACACATGGTAGATGCTAGTAATAAACGATTTTGAGTGGAATAACTATCTGTCTTACACGCAGTAATTTTTTAAGTTTGAAAATGACAAATTTTTCTAAATTTTCACAAAATGTTGATATTTTTCACAAATAAAAAAGGACTGTATGGACCAAAATTTCTTACTAATTTAAAGCACAATCTGTCACATGTATGAAAACTGTTTAGGTCTAAAACTCACTTTTTTTGCCCATAGATATCTATGGGCAAAAAAGTGAGGTTTAGACCTAGACAGTTTTCATACATGTGGCCCACTGTGTCACAAGAAAACAATCTCTGAATCACATGGATAGGTAAAAGTGTCTAAAAGTTATTCTCACATAAACTGACACTTCAGATTTTAAAAATTGGGCTCTGTCAGGAAGGCCAAAACTGGCTGTGGTGGTAAGGGATTAAAAAGTTATCTCACAAAAAGTGACACATGTTAGATTTGAAAAATGGGCTCTGTCATGTAGGTCAAAACTGTCTGCGGGGGAAAGGGGTTAATGAAAGTAAAATAAGATTATGACTATAATACATATCTAGGTTTACAATGGATTGCCTGCTATATTGTGGACATTTCATAAAACATGTTTATTAATGATACAGACATGTAACAATTCTACGATCAGGCTGTAGAATACAGAAATATTGCAAAAGAAGATAAAATGATCATAGAGGTTCTGAACAACGAATGTAACAATCCATATAAATGCTAAGCCACTGAGTATATCATAAGTACAACAAAGAACAAGATCAACAATGAGTGACAATAAGGACAATTGTGGACATTTCATTGTACTGCAGTGACACCTATAGGCAGATAAGGTAATTGCATGACAATGCACAGAGGCAGCAGTCGTTCTAGGAATTTGACTAAGGCTATGTCTACACAGCACAGGATTTTGGTCATTTTTTTAGTGGTTTCAGGAAAAACCGACTATGTCCTGCGCTGTGTAAACTTCAATAGAAAATCTGTGTTGTAGTCTACACAGTACAGATTTTTTACTGAGGTTTTCCTAAAAACGAAAACCAACCGGCGGAATATACAACATGTTCTATATTCCGCCGCACCGCCATTGGATTCCCACAGCCCTAATGTACTGGGCCTCCAGGAAACAACGCAAAAAAACATTGGTGCAGCACGGTCCAGGAAAGTGAAAATGCTGTCGGATTTTGTACGCCATTTTCACTTAGCTGTGTGACTCTAGCCTAACATGCATAAAAATATTGATAAGGCTTTTTTTTACATGAATTAGCTGATGTACAAATGAATATTTAATAAAACTTGTATGAGGAAGAGGCTCAGTTATGTTATGTATATTTATGGCACAGAGTTAATGGGAATGATAGTAATGTTTACTACCACATATCATGACTAAATCAGCTCTTAAAACTGTTAAACATAGCATAAAAATTCCTGGAAAAGCTGAGTTCAGTACTGATTTTTTTCAAACTGCACAAAAAATATTAGAAAAAGTCCTAGTGACGTGCGCCAAATGGCTGCACAGAGTTGTGAGATACGTGGCACAATGCAAATTATGTAAACATTGGCACATAATCATTGCACCAACCTATAAGTAATGAATTGTGAAATACTGAGAAATCGGTTTCATGATGTAACTTCAGTTTCCTGTTTCACTGACTAAAGTCTGTGAGATTATAGGCATACTGTAGGTCTTTGGCTGAACAAAGAGTATGTGCAAATTAGTAGAGTTAGAATCATAGTCGTAGAAAGGTGCAACATGATAGATAGTGGTGTGGATCAGGAAAATCAGGCAAAGTTTGTAATTACTTTGGTAACTCTTGTCCTGACTCACGTCTTGGTCACTCACAAGTTATAACGGTAAACCACACTGGAGAGCTGAGTCTAAGGAGCCCCTTGGTTTTCACCCCTTATCCCCTGTATAGTGATCTGGACTTTGTTTCACATGACTCCTAGATTGTTACCCCTGACGCAGTCACCTGCAGTTACAGCTGACATCCAGGCGCTATACCAAGGGAGTAGACAAGAGTTGCAGTCAGACAGGCTGAAGGTTGAGGTAGGTGGAGTTCTTTTGTAGTCATAGACAAAGCTGAAGATCAGGGAAGGCAGTGGACCAATGTCAGGATTAAAGGTCAAGCCAAGATTATGTACAAGGATTCTAGAAACAGAAAATCACAAGGATTGTCAAAAACTACAACATGGATCAATTACCGGAATAATTGACATATCCCTTTACATAGGCTCACTGATTGGAAGGGAGCAGGTTGACGTTCAAGATACAAGTCACACGTAGCAGTATAAATGGCTACATTGGCGGCTGCGGTCATGAGCCGCATCACGGCTTGTGACGACTCCACAAGGCTGTAAAGGTCTTCCTTCCAATCAGTGCGAAAATCCTGCTCACTTCACCCACAGTAATTGACCATTTGCTTTGTGACGACCATTTGCTTTGTGACGACTCCAGTTTTTTATTTTTTACAAAAGTTTAAAATATCCAATAAATTTTGTTCCACTTCACAATTGTGTCCCACTTGTTGATTCTTCACAAAAAAATTTAAATTTTATATCTTTATGTTTGAAGCCCGAAATGTGGCAAAGGTTGAAGGGGGACGAATACTTTCGCAAGGCACTGAGACATGGAAACCAGCATGGAGACTAACCAACAACATAGAGGATACCACAAGGAGACCAATAAGACAGCACACAACAGACCACTAACAAACATAAGCCAACACAAAAAGAGACAACAAGGATCAGGAAGGGAGTATGGGGAGAAGCAGGTTTATAACCACACAGGTGGAAGGAGATTGGCAGAGGAAGCCCAACCCCGCTGCACACTGTGAGAATAAATGAGAGAGAAATAATGTAGCTGCCGCCCTCTATAGAGCAACAAGGAAATAGGGCAGCAGCCAAATTGTTGTACTGTCTATGTCTTTTATTCAGTACATTAAGTAATGTATCTCTATTGCAGGGAGAAAAATAAGGGGTGACATGGCCCAACATGCCAATGCCAGTTTTTTGGTCTATTTTGCGCTAAAACAACTTTTGACACCGTATTGTCAATGTAAATGAACTGTCGTACACCAAAACTAGGCGCATTATACGCTGGGCACGACACATTGAAATTATACGCTGTGCGCCTCCATAACGTGATGCGCCTATTGAGACGCATTACATATACTAGTAATGATACGTCATGCGCCTCCGCTGCGCAATGCGCTTCGAGAGGCGCATTACATACACTACCAATAATACACTATGCGCCGCGATTTGGGCAATGTGCTGCGATTTTGCACAAAGCGCCTATTTAGGTACAATGCGCCTTTTTAGGCACATTAAGTTTACCTGACACCAGATTTTTGAGAGGATCGGACTTTCTGGCGCACTTTACACTCATTTAAGGCGCCTAAAAACTGCCACGGCACCACCAATTTTCGGACATGTCGCCTTAAATGAGCACTTGGATTTAATAACATGTAGATCCCCTTTACCAGCATTCACCTGGAATGCCATGTACACACAGCCCTCTTCAGATTATGCCACAGCATCTTGATGTTCACTTAATTTTTCTCCCTGTACTGTGGATGTTTATTCAATGTGTTAGACATGAACAACAACTGTTTGTGTGTTATTGCTTGAATCTAAGAGTGTGTTAAGTACTAATGTGTTTGTCTATAATCAGATCACATTTTATTAGAAATCAAGGCAGAAATCCAGGTAAGGGCTTGTTCACACGGCGTTTTTGTGATCCGTTTTATGGATCCGCAAAACGGATCTAACAATTGTCAGTGTGATTAACATTGACTTCAATGGCAAAAGCGCATCGCTGTTCCCACGGCGGAGGAGGAGGTGTCCGCCGGCGGCAATGAGTGGAGCTGGGGCAGACACAGTCAGTCAGTGAGTGAATGGGAGCTGGGGCAGACACAGTCAGTCAGTGAGTGAATGGGAGCTGGGGCAGACACAGTCAGTCAGTGAGTGAATGGGAGCTGGGGCAGACACAGTCAGTCAGTGAGTGAATGGGAGCTGGGGGAGAGAGAGGGGAGAGAGAGGGGAGAGAGAGAGAGAGAGAGAGAGAGAGAGAGAGAGAGAGAGAGAGAGAGAGAGAGAGAGAGATTCTACACAATTAAGATGAGAATATCCTTTCAAGTAATCTAATTGGGAATATCTGTTTAATACATTGTTATGAGTATAGAGATAAAATAGTTATCCAGTTCATCTAAAAATTAAATAACCTGCTACTTGTGGCCAACAAAATAAAAAAAATGCACTCTCCTTCCTTGTTTTCTGTTTCAGCGCTGGCTATCCCTGGTCTTCTGTTCTCTTGATATATCACTGCTGCAGCCATTGATTAGGTGCAGCACTTACATGCCTCTGCTTACATTCAAAAGTGAAACCCATGGTTTTTATGTAATAGGCTATGTTCACACGGGCTAATTGCGGGGCGTAATTACGCTCTGCAATTATGCCGTGTGTACGGGAGCTTGCGCGAGCTGACGCGGGGCGGCGGCAGCCCGCCGGCTTCATAGACATTCATTATTCACAGCACGTAAACGCAGTGAATAATTGACATGTCACTTCTCTCCCCACTTGGCATTTTGTGCCAGCGGGGAGAGGAGACGTAATTCATAGTTCTCTATGAGAACTGTGGATTACCATAATGACTGGGATGTATCTCGTCCCGTATTTAGAGCAATACGGCGCGAAATACGGGGCGAGATACATCCCATTTTAAGTTGTGTGAACATAGCAATAAAAATGTAGCATTCAGGAGTAGGTGGTATGGTATACTACTAAATGTTAAAAATGTTTAATAATGTTTATTAATAATTGCACTGTTTTCTGCTATCATTGCCCTAATAATGTTCTAGAAGTGACCCCTATTTCAGCCAGTAGCTTCTGAGCATGTCTGTGCATTGTGTATAGACATGATGTTTTGCAGAAATGTAACCAGCTGAAGAAACTTAGGTTATGTCTACACTGCATCGGACAAAAAACGGCCCAAAAGCGGTCGCTTCTCATTTTCCTGACGTCGCCCATACAATTGTATTGTATGGGAAGATGGCAAGAAAATGAGAAGCGCCGGCGTATTATACAACATGTTGTATAATACGCCGTTGCCGAAAGACGAGCGGTGAAAAGACGAGCTGTGTAGACTGCAGCTCGTCTTTCCTATTGCCGTCTATTGGGCCGCAATAACGATCGTATCTTCGGCGCTTTAAAAAAAAGGAAAAGCACCGAAAAGATACGATCGTTTTCCTAAGCAGTGTAGCCTTAGAGCTTTGGCGAGAAAAACCATGACAACACAGGGTGGAGGTAGATTAGAAGGTTATATAAGCACAGGTTATATCGGAAACAACGATAGCCCTTTGTCTCCTGCCTGTCATTTCTGCACTGTACATCAAGGGCACCTAGCACAACATCCATAGCAGGCAGTTGAGGGAGAGACCACCTGCAGAGTGTGCCCTGGGGAACAACAACTACCACCACCAACATCTAAAGTGCAGACCCCCTCTTCACTGGTGCCATAGCGGGAGAAGCACAAGAGGTGCGGTTGATGTGTTAGCTGCCGTGACCAGGGCAACTGCCTAAGCCATGGCTACCTCTGCTTCCAGCCCTCTCCTCTGCCCCCTCCGCGCCCGTGATTAAAACAAAATTGCGTCACGAACAGGATGAGCTTTAAGTGTGACCCCCAACCAAGATGTGTCGAAACATCCTAGCAATCTTGTCAAGTGAGAAGAAAAGCCATCCTACTAACTTTATTTAAAAATCTATGGACTGTGAATACTAAGAAGAATCGTGTTTGTGCTGGGTAAATTGCAAGTTGTAAAGCGATGCCAGCTGCTGAAATGCATGGAAACCACAATCACCATCTTGCGGTCTTCTTGGACTTTGTGTGACCCCGAGAAGAGTTTCCTGAATAATTTCCCACCCAAGCAAGAAGAGAGAGGAGTGATGTCGAAATAGTGAGGGAGTGGTCGCTATGTTTGGTGACCTCTCCCAGTTTTGGTGTATCATGCTTCACTTGTTTGCAAGGAATGAGTTGGAGTTTTGCGACTGAACAAAAGTGGCGATGGCACTACAGTTCACCAATGATCAAGTTGATCCACCTACCCCAGAGCCTCAGTGGAGTTCCGGTGATAAGCCCTATATTTTGGAGGAAGTGGCTCTTCGGTTGCCGGCGATGTGGATGGAGATTGCCTTTGTGGAGTGCATGTCATCGCGAGGAAACTGGGCCGCAGTCATGCAACAGCTTGACCTGCCTATTCACCTGGAGCAGAATGAGCCAGCCTCTGCGGGAGAGGTATGGAACAAAGAGAAGAATGAAATTGCAGCCTTCTATCAAGAGTTGGAGGAGGTTGTGGTCCATCCTACAAGGCAGAGTACAGCCACCAAGGTGTCAGCCAGAGAGGAGAGCAGACCAAGCCAGGAGATCACGCCTATTCCCATTGACACAGGTGCCCCTATACCTTACCAAGTTGTTCGCTCTTAAAGAAAAGGTGCCTGAGCCAAACTAGCCCCTGCATCCACCTGACGTTCCTGTTTCTCAGCCTTCTAAGTAAAATGTATCCCGAATCACAGCCATATTGCTTGTTTAATGTATGTCCGCATGTAAAATCTGTAAATTATGTAATTAAATGTGTCAGCGACTGCTCGGCTCAGCGTTGCTAGTTTTTTATGTCTTGTCTGAGTGCTTTCGGCTGAAAGTTACTCTCCCCATCATTGGTTTATTACATAGGAGTTATGTGTGTCTATCGCAGCACAAGAACATAGGAAAAATGTGTTATACTGAGAGTGTTCCAGTTGGAATCACTTCCCCTATTTTTTTCTGTGTATGATGAGAGTTATAGGCGCGTCTGACATCAGCATAACTCATATTAGAGAAATATGCAAAAAGGTATTTTACTATGTGTGTATGTGTTCGGCTGAGTCAAGTACCTTCCAAAAGTATATGCAAATGTTTTATGAGGTATTTCAAAGGAGTCGCTAGCAAGTTTTGATTTCTAAAAAGGGATAAAACAGGATTTAAAATGTTTTATAGTGAATACAGTGAAGGAAATCAGTATTTGATCCCTTGCTGATCTTGTAAGTTTGCCCACTGTCAAAGACATGAACACCTATAACTTTAAGGAAAGGTTAATTTTAACACTAAAACATAGAATATCAAAAGTATAATCCAGAAAATCACACTGTATACATTATATACATTTATTTCCACTTTTCAGTAAGAAATAAGTATTCGATCCATCTGGCAAAACAAGTCTTAATACTTGGTGGCAAAAAAATTGTTGGCAAGCATAGCAGTCAGATGTTTTTTGTAGTTGATGATGAGGTTTGTGCACATGTCAGGAGGAATCATTTAGATTTTGAGGCTGTCGCTTGGCAACTCGGAGCTTCAACTCCCTCCATAAGTTTTCTATGGGTTTAAGGTCTGGAGACTGGCTAGGCCACTCCATGACCTTAATGTGCTTCCTTTTGAGCCACTCTGTTGCCTTGGCTGTGTGTTTTGGGTCATTTTCTTGCTGGAAGACTCAGCCACGACTCATTTTTAATGTCCTGGCGGAGGGAAGGAGATCGTCACTCAGGATTTTAGGGTACATGGTTCCTTCTATTCTCCCATTGATGCGGTGAAGTAGTCCTGTGCCCTGAGCAGAGAAACACCTCCAAAACATAATGTTTCCACCTCCATGCTCCATGCTTGACAATGGGGACAGTGTTCTTTGGGTCATAGGCAGCATTTCCCTTCCTCCAAACACGGTGAGTTGAGTTAATGCCGAAGAGCTCAATTTTTGTCTCATCTGACAACAGCATCTTCTCCCAGTCACTTACAGAATCATCCATGTGTTCATTGGCAAACTTCAGACGGGCCTGCACATGTGCCTTCTTGAGCAGGGGGACCTTGCGGGCACTGGAGAACTCTATACCATTATGGCGTAATGTGTTACCAATGGTTTTCTTGGTGACTGTGGTCCCAGCTGCCTTGTGATCATTAACTCATTCTCCTGTGTAGTTTTAGGCTGATCTCTCACCTTCCTCATGATCAAGGATACCCCACGAGGTGAGATTTTGCATGGTGCCCCAGACTGATGTCTATTGACATTCATTTTGTATTTCTTCCATTTTCTTACTATTGCACCAACAGTTGTCTCCTCACCCAGCGTCTTACTTATGGTTTTGTAGCCCAATCCAGCTTTGTGCAGGTCTATGATCTTGTCCCTGGATTCCTTAGAAAGCTCTTTTTTCTTATTTTACTTATTTCCTTCACTGTATGTACTGTTTATAGGATTTACCAGGGAGAGATTTATATGCTGACAATATATGTTTTAATGTAAGTTTGGTGCTGCTAGAAAATGAATTTGAATACTAAATAGGTTCAATCTGTGTTATTATTTGGTCAAATATTGTTGGTGCTACTATCCACATCATGATTGGAAGATGATGAGGGTTGTACTGCGCTTACTTTGGCACGAAGGTTCGAGTAACATAGAGAATGTGTGTACGTATTTACGCATGCGCTATGATTAGTGATGCGCAACCCTAGTCCTGTTTAAGGTTTTGTATATAGTAACTGTTTAGGTAAGGTATTGCGCTACCTATCATTGTTGTGTCTGATGGAAGTTGTCCATACTTGTTGCGGTGTGTTACTTCTTAAGTGTGTCCGACTTCAAGGTTGTAGGGCATTGCTCAGTTATTTGGCTCACTTTATTTGCGCTAGATGTGTGACTTATGACTTATGCATGAACCCTGCAGTGTTTTATGTGTTCTTGGGAACCGCTTGAGTTCTGCTATACAGTTGTTTGCCTGGGATTGGTCCCCCCAGCAATGGACTGTGTGGTTATTGATGTTCGCTGTTTCTCTATGATCCCCTTACTGACATTGGACTTATAAATACGCTACATAGCTACCGGGTGTTAGTGACTAATTGGGACTAACACCCGGCGGTTACAGCGTGAGGGGGCATCACTGCCCCCTGCACTGTTTAAACCATTAAATGCCGTGGTGTAGATGGCCGCACGTCTGAATCAATGAGAAATGGTGCCGCGCACCGTTCCTCACTGTGATCGGGACATCAGCAGTGGGATCGCTGTGTCCCGATTGCTGAACATGGCAGCTGGAAGCTTTGTGAAGTCTTCCATCGCTGCCATGTTTTCAATTTCCCCACTTCCGGCCCCAGGCAGGAGGTGGGAAAACCACCATCTTTGTGCACCCGAATACATTGAATATATTATGCATTAGGCTGTAGAAATTATAGAGCCCCCTAGTGGTGAAGCACCCTAGGGGGACTCAAAGTTAAGTAAAAAAAAGTTTTAAAGTGTAAAATAATAAAAAAGTATCAAAAGTTCAAATCACCCCCCTTTTGCCATTTTACAAATAAAAAAGCAATAAAAAAGTTACACATGTTTGGTATCGCTGCATATGAAAAAGTCAGCTCTATTAAAATATAATATAATTTATCCCGTACGCGAACACCGTAGAAGAAAAAAATTCCAAACGCCAAAATTGTGTTTGTTTGGTCATTTCACGTACCAAAAAATTGGAATAAAATTGATCAAAAAAAGTCGCATGTATTCCAAACTGCTGGCAATAAAAATGCTCAGGCCTCAAAAAATGCTCCTCACTCACGTCCGTAGGTGTTAGTACAAAAAAGTTATTGGTCGCACAATATGGTGCTGTGGCGCAAGTTTCAAAAATAGAAAATGTTAGAAATTTTTTTACGATACCAAGATATAAAGGTAAACCGTACAGGTTTGGTATTGCCGGATTTGTATCAACCTGTGGGATACAAGTAATACATAATTTTTACCGAAGATTGAACAACGTAGAAGCAAAACACCCACAAACATGGCGCAAGTAAAAAAAAATTCACATTTTGCCCCACTTAGAATTTATTTTGCAGTTTCCCAATATATTCTATGGTAATATGAATAACACCGGCCCGCCGGCCCATAGACATTCATTACTAGCGGCGTGTATACACCGTGAATAATTGACATGTCACTTCTCTCCCCGTTCGCCGTATTGTGCGAGCAGGGAGAGGAGACGTAATCCATAGTTCTCTATGAGAACTGTGGATTACCGTAATGACTGGGATGTATCTCACCCCATATTTAGCGCAGTACGGGGCGACATATGGGGCGAGATACGTCCCAAAATAAGCCATGTGAACATAGCCTTACGATCATGTGACTACCTTGTCACTTGAGTGTACATGTTATTCCAATTAGTTAAAACTAAATTCTATTAACTAAAATCCAAAACAAACCAATATACTGGAAAGTGGAACATATGCTCGTTAGATTAGTATACACATTTAATATTGATAACTTAAATCATGTTTAGTGTTTAAGCCCAAAGGAACTCTCGTATCCAATATGAAAATCCATTTGGATTCTCTGTTTAGTAGTTTCCTGCGGAGATCTTCCACATATAACTCTTTCTATGCCTGTGAAAGTGAAGAGGCTGGTATATCCCTTATGTATCTCAGCGAAATGCTTGGATGCTGCTGATATCTTATAGTTAATCAATTTATTAGCGTCAGATAAATGTCTCCTTGTTCTGACTTTTAAGGGTCTAGAGGTACAAAGCACATATTGTATTTTGCACTCCAAACATGTGATTTAATAGATAATTTTTTGGTATTGCAGTTTATGTAGGATCTTATGGGAAAACTTTTACCATTTGCCATGAATACAAAATGAGTATTGTTCTGACAATATCTACATGCTGTGCACACATTGTGTCCCTATTTGTAGCAGCCAATAGCATTTAACCAACTAGGTTCTTTTTTTCTCTCGGCTATTGAACGTACTTAGGGAAAGAAGTGCACCTAATGCGGGTGCTTTCTTCGGGACGAATCTAACATTGGTACACAGTAACGATTGCAGACTATCTGTAACATATAACAGGAGAGATGGTTCTTGACTATAGAAACCATGGCATATTGAGGACTAAATACGGTCGAGAATGTTATAGTATTATTTACAGTTATTACAATTATTAAAGTTGTGACCTTATCAGTCAATAAGTTTTTTCTATTGACCCTACATATTTTTTTTGACTGGCCTTGTTAATTATTATTATTATTTATTTTATAGCGCCATTGATTTCAGGGCGCTGTACATTCAGGGGGTTACATAAATAACATAAGTCAAAAATTTACAATCTGTGACTAACAACAGGTACAGAGGGAGAGAGGGCCCTGCCCGCGAAGGCTTACAATCAACAAGGAAGGGGGAATATTTCTATTGTAACCACGTTGTTTCAGTCTACGAAAGACCTCCTGTTCACATTGTAGATATTATATCATCTTTTCAGTTGGTCAGTCCTTTTTAATTCCCCA